>VZUI01007528.1:50337-144087 GCA_013401135.1 Cettia cetti
TAAAAGCCAAGAGAAAAAGAACACTGGCATGGATTAAGTAAGTCTCCAATTACAGAACTTCCCAGAAGTTACCTTGAAAATGCAGTTTAAAGTATGCAAAAAAAAAAAAAAAAAGTGGGAGATCCTGATAAAGAAACTCATGTTTGTGAAAGATAGCAGACATGAGAAATGACGGTCAGATAAACAAACAGGAAAACATATCCACCAAACCTAAGGATGAGAGAAAGACTATTACATAGACCAAGTAAAGCTGAGTTTTATGAAGTCAAATTGCAGGACATGCTTGGCAAATGTGAAGGAAGCAGGTGGTTGCATACCATTGCACGGTGATTTTAATTCCCATGCGTGGACAGTCACATGTTTATCAAACTGATAAAAAAAGCCCAACACTATCTAGTACGTAAAGAGTTGCAAATACAAATTTTGCCCAATGAAATCTTTCAACTCCTTACAAAAACAAGTTTTAACCAATTTCAACCCACTAAGACATTTTTTATATGTTAAGCTTTCCTCTTCCCTTGTGTCATTCCAGAGGTAGTTTTTTCTGCTTGTCACATTACACACACTCAGGACTCTCCTGAATGTCCACCTACTCCTTCCAATTTTTTCAATGTTTTAAAATCCTTGTCCTTATGTCAGTCCCTTCTTCTAGCACCCCTGTCCCAAAACATTAATCTCTGCCCTTCCTCCCCTCTGTAAAGTGACACTGTTGAGTTTCACGTAGGTACAGAAAGAATCTCCAGACTGACCCTCAATTCAATCTGTGGACCTCAACTTTTTTACTTTGAAACATGGTTAAGAACAAAAATAAATACCATTAAACATGTACTTTCCAATACAAGATTTAAAGATGTTAAGATACCAAAAAGTTTCAAACATGCTTTTGGAGGGCCTGCTGAGACTTGTCTACACTGAGGTTCTCTCCAAAATCCTAACAGGAAAATTATCTGTAACAGCAATATAAACTCTGTTGAAGCAGTTTGAATAGTTTACTGAAACAGTAATCATTAGCCTTACAGACTTGCTTCTGTGAGACACACTAAAAAAAAAAAAAAGTGGGACACATACCCAAGGAAAGCATTCCAGCCAAATGATGACAACAGCACTAATGTGGATGCAGGCTGATATTTCAATGGCATTGCTATAGCCACTATGAATGCACTGTATCAGCTGTATTTAAAACAGCTCTAACAAGGTCTAAGTTGTTAACAAGTCAATCAGCCAAAGGACACTTCTCTAGGTTAAGAATGTACATATTACTTAAGCGTGAACAACTGAAAAGACTGCTTGCACTCTCCCTTTTCATGCACTCTGACATACCTGTCTCCCTCTTGGCTGTTATTAGTGCAGTTGGAAGCACTCAACAGCTCATCCTTACTTCTGTACGCTACTTTGAGGGAAGAGAGACCCTCATATTCCCAATTCTAAGGTTTTATCTACATTTGGTAGTCTTTTGAAGCAACTCTTCTACAAAACTTCAGAGTAGAGGCAGTTTACACCTTTCCTTTACATTTCCTCACTGCTTTTTTTTCCTGCTGTTGCTACTTCTCAGAGCTTCAGGATCAAGTATGGCCTTTAAAAGGAGTGCTTTGAGTGTAATTTTAATGAAGCTTACTCTTACAACGGTGTGAAATTTAACAGAGTATCCATAAATATTTGGACTTCTAATTTCTTCTTCTTGTACTGAAGCACAAAGCACCTGCCTGCTGTTGCTATGACCCATAAAGCATTCTAGATACTATGGTCATAGATAACATGAAACTTCTTAAAAAGAAAGTTACCATAATTAGAGTTCTTCATTTTCTCAAGGCATCAGCAGAAGGTCAGACTTAAGGTAATCTGTTCTTGGTTATCCCAAATTTGTGCACTGCTAGCACATGGTTTTTTTGTTGTTGTTGTTGCTGTTGTTGTTGGGTTTTTTTAGGGGGGTAGAACTCTAGTGGCATGTATATACTACATATGGAGGAAAACCTCATTACCCTCTTTGAACATTCTGAAGCTCTATGAAAAGTTAGGAAACTGAAAACTGGACATTGCTTGAAAGCCTTCCTCTTATATACACTTTTTTAGATATCCACTAAATGTGAACTCTGCCTTCATTCTCTCACTGCACCTACCTTGATTCAGGTACTTTGGACAAAATTAATTCTTAAAAGTCCATTCCAGCCCTGCACTGTTTATGCTTCTGCCTAAAGAATGGATGTCAACATAGGTTAAGTGCACTGATGATATGGCAAGACTTAAAGTATATCCTGAGGCCTTTTTGAGCAAGAACAGAAAACACTGGTGGTGTTTCCATCACTTTTTATGGAAAATAAAAAAGAAAAAAGCAGATACACTTGAGCTCTCTGTAGCGCTTTATAAGTAAAAATACATCACTCTACTTTCTACTGGAGAAAGACCACTACAAATCAGGATGATAACCGGCACAAATGGGAACTTTAGGATGGGTGAATCAACATTCCCTTCCAATACACACCCATGCTTATATACATACATATGTATGTATGTATATATGTATACACACATATATTCACAAGCAAAATGGATGCATATCTCAAAAGTTGCATGTGCATAAAGATAAAATAATCCCTAACAGTAACACTAGGATCCTTCATGGACACTTCAGAAATCACTGGACATACGCTTTTAAGTTTCTTCAGGTAAGAATGTTAAATTTAGTAAGGTTTCAGTGTATCAGCTTCTACTTCATGTTTATACAGGGTTTCTATTTTGCCCTTGCTTAAAAGTAACCAGTCATTAAAACTCTTTATTGAATGGTCTATAAAATTATTACTGATACCATTGTGTGATACAGTTCACCTCTGCCCAGACACGACGGCAAGGCAGTGCTCCGTCTGCTCCGCCATGCCCCCATCACATTCCTCAGTAGCCCCTGTCATTATTTACAAGGTGAACAGGCAAAACCAAGGCCCTCGGTTAATAACCAGGTCAGGAACCTTCTGCCAAGCGGAGACCACTCTCCACAAAGCTGCCAAGGACCTCTGAGATCCCCCGAGGGCAGCTCCACGACGGGGAACGGGCCTTTCCCGCTGCTGCCCGGCCCCTGGGGAGGGACCTCTCGGCAGCGCCGGCCGCGGGGAGCAGCGGAAGGAGGGCGAGGGGCGGCGGGGACACAACGCCCCGCGACCGCGGCCTGCAATAGACACCGCGCTCGGCGGCCCGGCCCGGCCCGGCCCTGCCCTGCCCGGGGCGGCGCGATACGAGCGGTCCCTCTGGGGCCGGCAGCCCCTTCCCCGCCGCTCGAAGATCTCTGCCCCCTCGCAGAGGAGCGCGGGGTCCTAGGGCTCGGCGAGAGAAGAGTGCCGCGATCCCTCAGCGCCCAAGCCCCCGGGGCGCCGCGGGCGGGATCGGCCCGCGATTCCCCGGCCTGTCGCTAAGAGCCGCCCGAGGAGACCGCGGCCTGCAGCGCCCGGCCAGGCCCCGGCCTCAAGTTGCCTCCTTCCCCTGCCGCCCCTCGGAGCCCGGAGGCGGGGAAGCAGGAAGAGGCACCTGCGCCAAGCGCTGTTGGGCTGGGGGGAGGCGGCCAGCCGGCCGCCGAGCCCCGCAGCCCCTCCCTGGCTGGGGGTGCAGAGCCTTTCCCCGTCCTCGGTGTCGCAGCTGATGTCAAGCCCTCTCATCCCTGCTACCTGACAGCATCCCCCACCCCTATGTCTCCCTCAGCCCCGGGCAGGCAACAGAGGGGGACCTTAAGCCAAAAACCATCACCACAAATATTATCCCCCCTCTTCCACAAAAGCGCCCTGCAAGAGGAGGGAGGAGGAACAAAACAAAACCCGACTCCCCTCCCCCCCCAAAAAATGGGGTGAGGGTGGCCCCAAAGTGACCAGTCCCTCGATTAAACCGATGCGGTTCCCGCCCGATGCCGAGCGGTACTGCAGCCCCCCTGGCCAAACTCGGGGCCGCAGCCCGCCCCCGGCAGCGATTGTTGACCCCCGGCCCGGGGCACGGCGCTGACAAATGTCACCCGGTGGCCACAATGAGCGCCACGGGGCTGCTGCTTCTCCGCCGTCGTCCCCCCAAAATATGAAAATCTTCTTTTAAGAGGAAAGACACGCGAGCCATCAAATAAAAGGGCACCCCTAGCTCCCACCCCCAGCGCCCGGGAAACACTCTCGTAAAAACTTTGTCCAGGGCTCCCCCCCTGATAATAGTAGAATTTAAAACCTGTCAACCATTTTAGATCCCTACTTGAGAAAACATCATTCCCGGGCACCGGTGGATTTGGGAAACGGCTCTGAGCAGCGCTGCCGCGGCTCCCCTCCCCCGGGCCTCAGGGGAGGCGGCCGGGGAGGAAGATGCTTCCTGGGGAGGGGGTGGCGGGAGGGGGCGAGGGACGGGAGCATTCGCTTTACCTGAGACCAGCCACTGGCCTCCATTGTTGGAGAATTCAATGGCATTGACACAGCCGAAGTGGCCCAGGAGGTCCTTCTTGTAGAGGTTCCTGCAGCCCCGCAGGCGTCTTCGCTGGAAGTCTTGGGTGAGCAGGGGGTCCCCCTCCAAGCCCCGCTGGGACAGGAACCCCACCACCGACCGCATGCTGCCCCCGCGGCTGCCTCTCCTCCTCATGCTGCCGCCTGCGCCGCTCCCCGCCGCTCCTTCCCCCGCCGCCCCTTCCCCCGCCGCCGCCTCCCCTCCCCCGCTTCCCCCCTTGTTATGGTTATGATGATTTTTCTTTAGCCAGCCATGGCAGAGAGGTGTTAGACACTCCGCCGCTTCCTGATCCCGCTGGCTCCTCCCCGCTTCCCTCAGCAGCTGATCCTCAGCTGCAGCCCGCGCCTCCCGGCCCGGCTCTAGCGTGGCGCCGCCGCCGGTTAACTCGCTGCTGGAGCGGCGCGGGGGGACACACACATTCGCCCCTGCGGGGGACGGTAACGTTCGCCACTCCAAGGACTCCTGGGGCAAGGATACATTCGCCGCTGCCGGGACTTGCAGGGGGCCGGACACACTCGCCGCTCCGGGGACCTTTTAGGGGAAGGACACGTTCGCCACTCGGAGGACCTGCCGACGAAGGGGTACGCCTGTCACCCGGAGGACCCGCGGCAGGACGCGTCACGCCACCGCTCAGCCGGCCCGGCTGAGTGACCTGTGCCGCCTGCGGCCCCGCGGCGGGCGGGCAGGTGCTCCCCCGGAGCGGTGAACGGGAAGGGAGCGCTCCGGAGCCACGGCCGGCCCGCCTTGAGGCAACGGGCGGGCAACGAACCGGAGGGAAGATGAGGGGGAAAAATAGCTCAAGTGCGGGGGCGGTTTGCAGTGGGGCTTGTCCTCTGTAAATGCTGAGCGATTTCTGCGGGAATTCAAAGCATTACGGCTTTAGAATTTAGTTTGGGGTTTTCTTGTTGCGGTTTGTTTTCTCTATGATAGTTATTATGGGGCTATCCGAGGTTTCATAGCTTGTTCTCTCCTGCTCCTTCCCGAGCAACACTGAAAACAGGAGGGTTGCCCCATCTCAAGTGAGTCAGTAGACCTTTCTGCAGCCCTTGGAAGACAGCTGGAAGTACAGATGAATTTTCTTCTCTTACCCTGCAGTGTCAACTAAACCCCAAAACGCATCTGGCTAACCAGGTGGAAGTGATCCGTCTTTTCCTTCACTGTTTAACAATATCCTAACATTTACCTTACTGGAATAAGAATATCTTTTCTCTTTCACAGAACCCTGTACCTCTCAGGTAACATCTGATGCCATATCAGGCAACAGGAGTGTCATTGAAAGAGTGATGTCCATGAGGCGCTGCACAGACCCCCAGTCCCACCTTGCAGCATCTGACTGCAAGCTGCCTGTGCAGGAAGTGAGCAGCTTGAAACTTTCATGTGTGTATTTCTCATGGCACAGTTACCTAGGGAAGATACAGTTTTCAGAAGGTGAGAGGAATTAGCCTGACCATCCTGGCCAAATTTGTGTAGCACTGCATCTGCTGGTAATTAGGAGTCTTCAAACTTTAAAATAAGCAGAGTGGAAAACTGTCCCTGACATAAACTGTGATGTGGCAATATGACTGAGTACTGTTAGACTGCTGCCATATTCCGATGACAGCTTTTCCATAGAAATAGAAATGATTTCATTATAGAAAATCAGTTAAGTGCTTTGGGTTTCTTCTTGGTTACGATTATAGAAAGAGCATCAAATCCTGCATAAACCAAGCTTTATATTTGATGATACTATAGCCTTAATTTTAACACATAAAAAAAGAAATAGAAAACTTTCTCTTCTAATTGGGAATAAAAAAAGAATGTAAGAAGTTACATTAACAGTGTTAACATTAACAATGCTTCCCAACTGAAGTGAAAACAGAACAGTTCATTTCTTCTAATCTGAACTGTACATAAGGGTCTTTTCTAGTTACATGTTGATGGCCAACTATTGCAGTGTAACATATCTAGCCACCCTCAATATAAAGTGGCAAAGACGCTGTCCATCATGGTTTGTGTTTATTACCTTAGTTTCAGACACGGGTAAGCTTCAGACATTGATATAAAATCATATTTTATAGCTCTGTTGCTTGCATGCCATGCATTCTGCACCATTACAATTATATCAGAAACTGCTAAATTCCAAACAGGTGGTTCATTTTTCCCCCTTTCCTAAAATATGGTTCAGGTTTAATATCTTTGAGTACCTTTGGTTTCTATACTGAAATAAATATGCAATATGATAAAATCTCCAGTGCTTTTTCTCCATGTTCTGGATCCAGTCTCTAGGAAAACTGTGTATTTACATGATTTTGCATAGAAATAAAACTATTTCCTAAGCCCCCAGTTCCAGGATTTTTAAGAAAGATTTAACTGAGTTGGGTTTTGTTGGGTTGGGTTTTTTTTATTTGTTTGGGTTTGTTTTGGGTTTTTTTGCTTGTTTGTTTTTGTGGGGTTTTTTAAATCACATTTCTAAGCAGTGAGAATTTAAAAGAAAAATAATAGCAGACTGCCAATCTGTTTGGCTCAATGATGTGACCATATAGATTAATAAACTGTACTGGTAAGCATTCTTTTCACTCTGATTCCTTTCTTTGGATTAATTTTTAATATAACACCTAAGGAAGTTATCATAGCCTATACAGGTAATACCTTCCTTGGAAAATAACAGGTTGCTGTGTTAATAAAGCCAGAGTGCTGTTACCTCTCAAAGCAAATACACTCTTGTCCTGAGTCATACTGAAGTAGCATCAGTGAAGCATCTTTGTCTACTTTAACAGGAACATTCTGCAGCTTGCAGTGGAATTGATGTAGTGACAGTAGTTAGTCAAACAGATCAAGCTTCATCAAGTTGTTGTTCTGGGGGAAATGTTAGCATGGGGATGCTATACCAAGAACTGATTGTCACAGTCCAAACTGGATTGAGCCTGGCCAGACTAAAGGGCACAGGAAGCCAGAGTCTGTCTGTACACATTGCTTGATCTCCTTAATTCTGTAGGATACGTAATAGTCTCCTCCATGGCTCAAAAGCAGCATGAAACCAAGCACAACAAATGTTTTGACCAGAATTTCAACAAGTAGGCAACGGAGTGGAGGAGTCAACTGGAAAGGAAATGGGAGATATTGAACAGGGTGGTGACTTGCTGTAGATGCCCTTGGAAATGAAGGTGAGTAAATAATGTTTGATGCAATACAGAAGAGAGAACTAGGAGAATCCTTCAGAGAAGTGATGTGGTTAGAGTAATGATCTGTGTAAACAATCTTGGGTTGCAGTTTCAGAGTTACTTATTCCAAGGCTGTGCAGAGCCCAGTCTCTCAGCAGTACTAAGTTGATCTGGATGACCATGGTGTCACATTGCTCTCATATTAACTTCTGTCCATGCTACAGAATTTTTGTTATGCCTCTGGAAGGACTGACAGTAACTGATCAGTTGTCAGACTGTGGCATTTCCAGTGGTCAATGGTGGTTGTGTTAGGAGCCGTGTTGGTTAGTGCTGGATGCAGAGGTATTAGGGCAGTCTTTGTATATCAGCAAGAGAACAAGAGTCTTAGCTGCAAGGATGGATCAAAGGGCTGTTTTGGAGCTGCCACAGGGAAGTATATACCCTAGGTGCAAGGATCTACAAAGACATTTCAGTCAGACCTGACAGTTGACAAACAAGTTTGAGTGGCAGGTAAACTGGTGATGCTATCCACAGATACTCACAAAGAAGATAATAAGAGGGCTTTCAAGGAAGAGTTCTAGCACTGCTGAGCTCTAATTTCCTGCTAGTCATTCACAGAAGAGAGGAGAAGACTATGTTTTGAGTTTGGATAGGGGGAGGTATCTCATCTGAAATACAAATAAATTAATATCTCTCTGCAGATGATTTAATGGATCTGCTCCTTTCCCCAGAGCTAACTCAGAGATGATGTAGGAGGGTAACAGAAGACCAAGGATACAGCTCTGTTGGGAGTCTGTCAAACACTAGGAAGGAAGTCTTAAACAGGTAAAAAGTATGTAAGTGAAGCATGGTTAATTGTGTTAGGTGAGAAAGGATGAGATTTAAATACTCTTTTTGGGCTTCTGTTGAACTTTTGATTGGCTTTGGTTAATCCAGAGTGGAAACAGAAGTTTGGACACTGATAGTTAGATGTCTATGGAGTCAGAGAGAGTGAATGTGTAATTAGGAAAGTGGAACTGAGTCAAAGGCTTTTATTCATTTGTTTATTTATACCAATGTTGTTTAATTTTGAGGGGAAATAGAAAGAAAGGGTAAACCAAGAAGAGTACATAATATTTTAGCCATGTAATTTTTTAAAAAATATTTTTGCTTGTGTAATTTATTCCCTCTAGTGAAAATTTGATGGCTTCTGGGCTTTTCTCCTTTTGCTTACTTTCGTGGACCAGAAAGGTAGGAAAAACAAGGATTGTTTTCTCAAATTTCTCCTTTTCCCTTGGGGCTTGCTGTTCTCCTATGTAGGTTTAACATACAGCTAAGCTAATCTAATGATTTATGCCCACTGAAAGGTGGCTTTTTTTTTTTTTTTTTTTTTTTTTTTTTTTTTTTTTTTTTTGTGGCTCTGTGTTCTGTCCCTTTCTTTGTGCTGATGCTGCTACTTATTGGACCTGCTTGTCTGCCATGTGTTTTTTTGGCTCATGGAAGTGTCACAATGAGTGCCAAAATCAGCACAAGCTAGTCTGTAGTGCCCAGCTGGGAGATGAGTTTTGGAGATGGGGGATGTCATATTCTTAGCAGCCATAAACTGTGAGGCTGACTCAGAGTGCCTTCTGGACTGAACTACTGGGATAAGTTAAGCAGCTCTTCAAGAAATGGAATTGTGAAATTCATCTCTGTTTCTATATAAGCAATGAAAAGAGTTGGCAATTAAGGAAGAAATACATTGATGATGATTGATGTTAATACAACTCATCCTCATGGGATTATCTAGCATTTTACAGCTCTGAGTTTTTCCAGATTCTTTGCAAAACCTGCAAACTCTGTCAGTGAGCTACCTTCAGTGAGCTACCACTGACTCATCTTTTGGCTTAGGATGTAGCTTCACTGAGTTCTGGCTGTATGATGAGTTAGTACAAGGAGTTAAACCAGAAGAAAACACAGTTTTCTGCTGTGCTAGCTTTCTGCTCACTTAATTCCTTGAATCAAGCAGGCACCAGTATTTGCAGAATTGAGGCTGGAGAAGAATGCTGACAGGTAGAATGGGGAAGCAGAATTGCCTTTTCAACAGAAGCTAAACCTTCTATCCATCTTATTGCAGCGTGAGACTCCACCTTTAGGATGTGGCTTCACAGTTGATTGAAACTGATCTCATTCTGACTTCTTGAGGAAAGAAACCCTACTGCCTTCCTGGTATCAACCCTGTTAAAACAAACCCTGTTCAAAACAGCTTGTTTGCATATGTAGTCATGGGGTTACTAGCATAGACAGAAAGAAGATAAATCACATTAGGAGTTGAAATATGAGTTTGGCTTTGTTCTGTAGTTTGGGATGGGGCCCCTAAGAGAGTGATATTAATGAGCTAGTGGGGACTACATGCAGCTCTCTGCTCATTGTCTGCTACCAGCAATTTAGGTCTTCACTGGAGCCTTTTTCCTTTGATATTCCATGATAGTTGATTTTCCTTTGAACACTGACTCATTTACCTCATTTCTCCCTCCTAAAGGATGAGCTAATGTCATTATAAATTTTTTTTTCTGTGATCAGCAGAACAAGTGAAGCCTGGTGTCCTATGGATTTGTCCTGATGTGGTACCACTGTGTGAATTCTCATATGTATACTAAGCAGTGTCTGCACATGCTTACCATTTTATCAGTGACAGCTTTATTAGGACCTGTTTCATCCATTGGTTTTGCATTTCACTGAAGTTACCTTTGTACAAATTTAGATGGAATTTAGCAATGGTTTAAACATGCTTTTTTTGGCAAGGAAAGTGGGGGAAGTAATGGGACCCAGAGGCAGAAACACTAACATAGAGTAATTTCATAAGTCTTCTTTCCTTAGGAAATCAGGCCAAAAATTAGTCTTTTGACAGAGACCTCTGCAAAGACCTCAGGTCAGGCTACAGACAGAGAAAAGTATATGTTGCTGTTTACCATGTAAAGGCTTCTAGTTACCTGCTGTAATACATTTCTTGTAAGTAAGGCTAAGCCAGCAGTTGATGTTTACTCACTTGGTTATTTTCTCATCTTCAGCAATGTCCTGTCAGGTTTTTGGGAACTTGGTTTTTGTTTGTTTGTGAGGGGGTTGTTTGCTTGAGTTTTTTGTTTTGCTTTTGTTTATTTTTTTCCCCAGAATGCACTCATGCCTCAGTTGCTTTCATTTATTTTTAATTTAATCTTTATACTTGAATAAATGGCTATGTAGATATAAGACAAGCTGTTAAAGAGACCCCTGGCTTACAGGACTCTGGAATATCAGTGATGCCATGAAAAATAAAGGCTTTAAATGCAACCAGGGATACCATCCTCTTACTTGGAGAAAAGCTAGCATCTTCTCTGTGAGATTTTCACTGTGTAATAAATATTGGGGTATTTTATTGCATTTTACTCTCTTGTAATTTTACTTCTATTACTTTAGAAACTAAAATAATTTGTAAGAGGAAAACCTGCTATTTCAGATTTCTGGGTGGATGCCAGTTTATTACAAAGGGTCTACCTGCAAACAACCTTTGCAGACTTGTTCAATATTCTCTGCTTATCTTGAGCTCTGACAGAGTTCTCTTAAGGATGCCTTGCCTTGCCCCCAGCAGGGGCAGCTGGATCCTGGAGCCTAGCTGCATTGTCTGCTTGGTTCTCTTTCCAGTCACTTGGGCCTTGAAATGTCTGTTATGTCCCCAGGTGTTACCTTTTTTCTTTGACCTATTTTACAGATGGATCTGTTTCATGATTTTCTGACCCTGTCATTACAGAAATATGGGTGCTAGAGCAAGGGAGCAGGGAGTGAGCAGTCACAGGTACAAGAGGAAACATGGCAATCCAGGTTTATGCTAGATTCCAGTGACCATACAAAACAAAGCACTATACTTTGAGGAATATGTATGAAGGGAAGAGAGAGGGAGAGAAACAGGCAGAACATGTCCATCTGACGGTGGGAACTCAGGTACTGCCAGACCCCTCCAGCTTTCTCTCCTGAGCATGCACATGATGCACTTTTCTTCTGAGCACAAGTCATGTGAGAAACTTCAGAGTAGTGCTGGCTCCTGCTTGGTGACCTGCAATTTAGCTGGTCAGCTGTGTCTGGTGCATCAGACCATAGGGGAGGGATGGAGAAGCTGGGGCCAGGCTGTGACTGAAAGGGAGATGTGGATCTTCCCTCTAGAGGAGATTGAACTAGAGACAAGATGTGAGTTACAGCAGAGAGATTGCAATGCTTAGTAACTCAGTGAATTAATATAAAAATGGATAAAAATCTCTTCACTGTAGAGCAAGACTGAGAGGCTTTGCAGAAACACTTATAATACAGAAGCTGTAACTCTAAGGTATAAAGCATTTGTACATTCAAAATACAGATGCAAGACAATGGAAAACAAAACTCTGATCTTACTCCAGAACCAGCAAGACCTGATATAGCCACACCATGCTGGCATAGATCAGGTCATTAGAACAAGTAACTGCTTAACCTTTAATAGCCTTGTCATCTTATTTCTGCTAAGGAGAGGGTCTTATTTACTCAGAAAAGTGTTCTGGAAATCACCTGTGTCCCTTGTGAGCTATCAAAATATCTGTACCTCATTCCCGTGTTAAGAAAAAAGAAGGGGGGAAATAAAGATGAGTTATAGACTGAAAAAATACTGCTTTTATAGGAGATTTTTGCCAATGCCAGCCATTAGCTGCTTTGTTGCACTCTTTGGACAATGTGTCTGCTAAATACCAAGTCTCTGCTAGGGAGATCTTCTACCCTGATGACTACAAGTAGCAAAGTTAAAACAAAATTTGATGCTGTCAAATTGTTAAATTGATTTAACGCAGCATATTCTGTGAGTTCAGTTTCTACTTCAAATAGATGCAGCCAGGTGGAATTCTAACAGCACAAAATCTGGGAGATACTGGGAATTGCAAAGGCACTTGAAGAAATTGGGTACTCAAATCCTCTCATTTGCAATGAAGTTTCGGCTGGAAACTTGTTTGCTTTTTAACAGTGACAACCTCAAGCCTTGATGACCGTAACCCTGAATACAGCAGCTGCCTGTACACTCAGCGTCCAGGTTTTGTGGTGTCACACTTCTAACGTTCCTATTTCTCCCCACACACGGGGGAAACAATCACTTGTCATGATTATTCCTATGTTCATTTCTTAATACTCTCCCTTTGATTTGTTCCCTCTTTGTTTTCTTCCAGCTTGTCACTTTGGAGGTGGCCGCGATTTGCTAGTTATTTTCCTGCCTGCCTTTGTTCTTTACGTCCCATTCTACCTGGTCCCTCCTGCCCCAGGGGCTCCCGGTGCTCTGCGTGTGGGTCAATCCACGCCCGCTGCCGCTCGCTCCTCAAGCCCTCCCTAGTCGCAGACAACAAACCGCACTTTTCACTCCAAAAATCTCTTTTAAAAAGAGCTGGCTTTTCAGTAATCTTGTCGATATTTTGCCCCGGCTGAAGGAACGTTGGCGCCTGCCCAGCGACACAGGGCACAAGGCGCCACTAGCTGCCGTACAACATGGCGGCGCCCACCGCCCACTCGCACCGCCGGCACAGAGGAAGCGTCCGCCACTCTAAGGATCCCGGTGTGTGTGGCGACTGCCCCGCAGGGCGTTCCTGCAGCCGGACGCAGCCGTTCCGCGGGACGCAGGCAGCAGGCGGATCGGTGGGCGCCCGGCGGGGCCGCGGGTGGCCGGGCGGCGCGGCCGGGCGCGGGGGAGAGACTGCTGCGCGCATCCTGGAGAAGCGGCGGCCGCGGCTGCTGGTGCGCGGTCCGGTGCGCCCGCGGCCTCCCGGCGTCCGGGCCTCTTTCCGGGGTAGATAACCGCGACCGAGCCTAAACCGGGCAGCGCGTTCCCCCCGGTGCCGAGGGAAGCCGCGGACGCCCCCGCCCGCCCCCATCCCGCCGGGCCTGGCAGCGGCCCGGAGGAGCGCTCGGCTGTGGTCCCGCGCCCGCCCCCGGGCCTTGGCGCGCCACCGCCGCCGGGACTGAGCGGGGAGCGGGGCGTCTTATCGGGGCTTCTCCTGCCCCGGCAGGGCATCCGCACAAGGATCACAGGCACCCCCCGGTTCCCGGAGGGGTAGCGGCTGTTGGACTGCAGAGAGGCCGTCGCTGCGGGCGGCCTCGTGGCACCCGCTGTTGGCGCTCAGTTTAGGGGGTGGCAGTGAATGACCTGTTGCTGCGGGGGCGCTCAGGCGGGGGCCCGGGCCGTGCTCGGGGTGCTGGGAGCGGCGGGGCAGGGCTGGAGTAGCATCGGTTCCCGAACTTCTGCTTGTGGGGAAGAGTGCGCAATGACAGCCCTTTGGAAGCAACGTGATGGGTTGGGGAGGTAGGGATGGAGGGGCAGGATTGATTTCAGTTTATTGAAGGGGTTCTAGGCTTCTGTATGATAGAGGGACACTGTGTTACAAATAAGATGCTGCTGCTTTAGGGCTTTTCAATGCCTGAAGAGCCATTTGACCCTAGTGTGGATGTGAATGTAATGGACAAATGCCTGTTATTTACTAATGCGTGAATGGACAAGCTTATTCTGCAGCAATTTCATTCGGCCCTTGTTTAGGTTGATCTAGCTACAAACTGAACTTAAAGATGTTGTTAGTAACCATGACTATTTTTGGAATAGCAGTTTGTGGAAACACTGAGTTGCACCAGTTTAATTTAATGGATTCCCTTTAAAGTTTTTAATGGTGTGATCAACAGCAGCATTCAGTCTCCTCTTCCTGCCCAATCCATCACTGGAGCAGTCTGTCCCCAGGCCCCCAGTCTATCAAAGTGGGATGGGACTCGTACCTTTTTTCTCAGGATCACAGGTTGTGGCTAGAACCTTGTTATGATACCATTGTATGTGTTTAATATTTCTAAACACATTTCATTAAATTGTCTTTAATTTTTTTCTTCTCTTATTTTTCTTTGCAGGCCATGATGAAATCCCACAAATCCGTTTTGAGAGGGTGAGGTGAAGAGGGAGAAGGGGCAATAAAAAATGGCCAAGCAAACAGCAGTGACGATTACTTTGGCCACCCTGCTGGGTGTTGCATTGGGGGGCCTGGTTTTGTGGAAAGCGACCCAGCGTCGAAAAGGAAAAACACCCTGTAGCAGTCAGCAGGAGGAAGCAGCAGTAAAGTCAGGAGAGGAGAAACTCATTAAGGCAGAGGATAAGAAGGTGGTTTCCTTCTTCAAATCTCCCACCTTTTTCTGGATAGAGAGGACCCTTGGTGCAGACATAATGATAGTCTCAGAGCAGGAGGAGTGGGATCATGTTGAACCATTGCTGAAGAAGGAGCTGGAGAAGTGGCCGGTTCTTGGGATTGACTGTGAGTGGGTGAGTGAATAAGAAGCGCCTCTCCTTCCTTTAGATTGCAGATTGCATGGGGAAATCATTGAAGGTGGAGCAATTTCTTTGCTTAAACAGAAACCACAGGGCTGTCTACTGAAACTCTTATTGTCTGACATGATGGCAGTGAAATAGCTGCTAATTTTGATTCTTCTTATGTTTAAACATGCTAAGTTTTCAATTCCCCAGATGTATTTGTTTACTGAGTTCCTGTGATAAATCGACTTCAGTAAATATAGTAACAGTATGGCTAAATATAGCACTACATGTTTTGTGTAATATCTCTTTAAAGGTGGTTTACTAGAAATAGCTTGAGCTTACAGTATTTTAAATCCAGCTACATATTTAAGAAACAATCTTAAGAATGTTAAATCCAAAAAGGAGGATAATGCTGATGCGTAAATAAAACTCACTGGGACGACCAGAAAACAAAGTTCCTCTTCTGCTTGTGCATTTGCATATGTGATATCTGAAACAGGCTTAAAGTAATTTATAAAGCCTGGCTTTGCCATTGCTTTGACTGGAAGTTTATTCACCCACAGTCATTAGTGTAAGCCACAGCTAAACAATATATTTGCCATAAACATTTTATAATGGGTGGCTTTGGGCTGATGTTTCTGATTTCTTCCACCAGCTCAGCTATGAAGGGGAAGGGTGAAAGGGGGAAGGATTCTCTTGTGGGAATGTGGCAAGAAGTAGCTTGGGGACAGTAATACTGCGAAAAAGACCACATAACTTGGAGTGAATTTTTAGAGACATGTAACAATAGTTGGCTGTGTAAACTGATAAGTATTTCCTTCTTTCAGTGGCCTTTTTTGCAATTTGCTTCAGCTCCAGTATTACTAAAACTGTGATAACCTGGACTCTCATTTTTTACTTTATTACAGGTATCTGTGGAGGGAAAAGCAAATCCTGTATCCCTGTTACAGATGGCTTCTTCCAGTGGCCTCTGCATTCTTGTTCGGTTGCCCAGGCTTGTTGCCAGTGGCCAGGCTCTTCCAAAGACCCTGTTGGACATCATGGCAGATAGTGCTGTGTTGAAAGTTGGGGTAGGATGCTGGGAAGATGCTTGCAAATTGCTTCATGATTATGGTCTTCCAGTCAAAGGAAGCATGGATCTCCGGTATTTAGCCATGAGACAGCGGTGAGTGCCTGAAGACAGAGTCCATTTGAGGCATCATTTGAGTTGGTGATTTGCATAAGCTGAATGATATCAGGCTGGTATATCTTGAATTCTTAGGGTGCCTTTAGAGAATGGGCATTGTTAGCTGCAGCCCAAGAAGTGTCATGCTTCTGTTCTGTGGTCTTAAAGGAAATGAAATCTTCATGAGGATTTCATTTGCTAATTGTGTCCATTAGTCTTCTCTCACGGACTGATACCTTTGTGGACTTCTCTGTGTATCAGCTTCAGCTTTTCAGAAGTCCAGGCACAGTGATGCAATGCAGAGAGAGTGAACACTGTGTCAGCAGATGTTTGAATGCACTGCCTAGAAATGTGAGTTAAATGTGCTCAGGGCACGTAAGTGGAACTGTTGAATTTCAAGATTTCTTGAAAAATTACTAAATAAACCAGTTCCAACTTTCTCTTTTAATAACAATTCTTCTACAGAAAGAGTTTACTTTTGTGATGCCATTTCCTTGTCTTTCACTCTTCTAAAACAAGGTGTTTTACTTGTGAATATTCTTCATGTGCAATTATATGTGTGCTTGGGTGTGCTATTAGTGATCTGGGCCATTGGTTTGCTGACCTGTTGGTGCCTTTTTAGCATTGAGGATGGACTTCTTGTTTCTAGTGGCCAGGATTCTTCTGAGTTATTTCTTGGGCTTCTCATGAATCCCTCAGACAAGTGGTCCATCACTGTATGGTGGACCTCTTTAGTTCAGAGCCAAGCATTTCTGCTTTAAATATTACTAACTCCCAGCCTTGCCTGTGTTGCATATTGCAAACACAGTATAATTACTAAATCTAGAAAGGACATTTTAGTAGAGGGGAGGGAGAGGGCCTGCAAAGCTGACAGGCAGCTGTGTGCTGTGTGATGTATGCTGTGTGCATACATCATGTGCATTGTGTTCTGGAAGGTTCAGGCTGTATGAGGCCATCTGAATTTGCATGAGTGTATAGTTTCATTTTTAATATGTTTGTTTCACTTTCTTTGTTGAACTGAAGGAAGGATCTATTTCACAACTGCCTTAGCCTTAAGTCTTTAGCTGAAAAAGTCCTGAACTTCCCGCTTGATAAATCTCCTCATGTGCGTTGCAGCAACTGGGAAGCAGAAGAGCTGACACAAGACCAGGTGTGTTCTCCACTTCAACTTACTGTTTTGGGAGGAAAAGTAACTTTCTTAGTTGAAAAAGAGGCTTAACCACAGAGAGATCTGAGCCTATTCAGATTTTACCTCAAAATCTTATGTGTGACAGGGCCTAAAGTTGATTTCAGACTCATTGCCTGCATTTCCCTCCTTTTCCATGAAGATAATTTTGTGCTATTCTCCCTGGATTCTTTACCCTTATTTTCCTTTAGTCCTGAAAGATCTATGAGGCAAGATCCTTTGAAGAAGTGTTTCCAAAACCTCACCTTTTTATTTTTTTTCTTCAGTCTGTAGCAGTCAGTGCAGTATTAGAGAGACACTGGAAATCTTGTTCACATTCTTTAGAGCACTGTTATTTTCCCCGATTGCCCAGTTTCTTTAGTGAAGCTGCAAATGCCTGCAGAAGCAATGACCGGCAGAGGGAGTGACAGGACAAAAAACCGTGCTGAATACTCAGACAGTGTGCCAAAAAGGAACTTCTTATGAGGGAGGGATTGGTGGGGTTGGAGGATGTCTGACCTAAGTATGTTTTCAGACCCTCACAGTTCCTGGGGGCACTACCCCAGGGTAGTGAGATGTGGTGATGTAGGAAAGTGCCACTCATCTGGCAAAACTTCATGTGAGCTTCTAAAGGAAATGAATCCAGCTTCTAGTTTTACTGTACCTTGTGCTAAAGACTGATTATGTATTTGCTGTTTGTCAGTATCTTAACTTCTGTGCTTTTCTGCAGGTTCTCTATGCTGCTAGGGATGCCCAGGTCTCAGTGGCTCTATTTTTCCATTTGCTGGGATTTACCAGCCTCCCTGCCACATCTGAAAGTGAAAACTCTATCACTGCTTGGGAGAAAGTGCATGGTAAATGCCAGGGCTTGGTGGATATCCCATTTAGAGGAAGAAAGAGTGGCAGCACAGGAGAAGAGAAGAGTGGAGATGGGCGTTCCCCTCAGAAAACAAAGAATCGGAAATGTTGGGTGAATGGCCAGCCCTCTGGCAGTCAGCAGATGAGAGATCCACGGAGGCAGAAGCGAAAGCCCCTGGGTGTGGGATATTCTGCACGGTGAGTATATGGGCACACCTTACTCCTTGCATTGCATAAGGAAAACCCTGAAAAAAGCAGGGGCAGCACTTAGATCTCTGCTTAGATCACGAGCAAGTTGAGATGTTTAAGGTCCTCAAGTTTTGCCCTTCCTTCCTTCCCCTGTGGAAGCATTAGCCAGAGAGCATAGTCCTAGCAGGAGGCAGTTGGCTTTCCAGGCGTTGTCCTTGGGTGCCCAAGGTGTCCTGAGCACGGCCAGGAGTTGGACTTGATGATCCTGGTGGGTCCCTTCCAACCCAGTGTATTCTATGATTCTGTGATTCTGCTGCATAGACAGCTGTGCCCTGTCTTCTCCAAGGAAAAGGTGGCAACTGCACAGAGCTTGTCCTTTCATCAGGATCTGCCTCGTGGACTGTTGTTTGTCCTTTGCTGTCCCATATTGCCATGGCCACAGAGATGGCAGGGCTGAAAGCTGAGGTTAGCAGGGGTAAGACGTGTTAGGTGAGGTGCCAGAGGTCACAGGAAGGAACAGCCTGTGGTAGCAGCAAAGCAGTGCCCTTCTGTATTGGCCAGGGGGCAAGAGGGCTGCTTTGGCCTTGCAGAGGCAGCTGTTGCTGGATTCAGGATTACCATCCTTGCAGTCGATTTTTTTATAGTGAATCCTAAATTCTTACGGGCTTTGGCTAGCAGGAGTTCAGTTGTTTTTAAATTAAAAACAAGTTGGAAAAGCTGCTTTAAGCTCAATGCAGTGGAAGATGTGGGGTTTCTGTATGCTTGGTTTTGTTAGGATACAATCTAATAAAATTTATCACTGGACATAACTAAAATGATATGTAATTATCATTGGGAAAGAAATGCATTTTTGTATTTGTTTTCTTCTTTTTAAGTTTATTGGATTTGCAAAGGAGAAATTTTAGTGTAGCCAATAGTATTGATTTCATTAGCAGTGATTAACAGTATTGTGTTTTACAGAACAAGTCCCTCTTCTTTTTAAATTTTTTTATTTGGAGGTTGTGTAATGCAAAACAGGAGGACTGCATCTCATAGGAAGATTGAAATTTAAACAAAATTACATTCCAAGATAAATTAAGATCTCCCCATATATGTTTATTCATTTCTTGTTTTGAACCGTGCTTGACTTCATGAGAGATCTGTAGACTCACTGCTTTTTACAGTATTTACAACAGTGTAGCTCTGGTCTGTAGTAACCCTGGATGTGATTTCAAAAGTCCTTTTTCACTCTTCCTTTCTGTTCAAGTCTGTTTAGTTTTAATGTTTATTCATTTAAAGTTGGGAGGTAGTGAAATTGTCATGGTGACTGAGTTGAACTGTTGATGCTCAGTGAAAGACCTCCTGTATCTTTTGTTGGGTTTTTTCCCCTCACAGACCTCAGAAGAAATAATTTTGTCAAATTACATAGCCTGTGAATTAACCTTTTTAGCTGGTAGAGCTCTGCTGAGTACTAATTTCTACAATCTCGCTGTAGAGAGGAAAGGAAACTTTTCTGCAGTATATTGTGACATGTCTCTCCAGTTCTCCCAGCTCCTCTCTGAGCCCAGCCTGTTCCACGCTTCAATTTTATTTGAAGGAGGTTGGCAGAGTAAGGAAATGTTTTCTGCAAAACAGAGCCCTTCCACACACTGCCACAAACCACCAGAGACTGCTCAAGCAGGACTTTTTGTCACTGCCAGAGGTTGGGGCCTGTGTTTGAGGGCATCCACTCAGCTTTGTTGTTCTCCTGAAGTCACGTGTTCAAGTTCCCAGTGCTGCAAGAGTGTTTTTGGACCATTTCTCTTGGTTGAATAGAGTAATTGCTATTCACACTAAATTTCAGAAAATTTTTCATAATAAAACATTAAAAGCCAGATTTTAGGCAGCCAATCCTTGAAACTGCCTTGCCTGTAAGTTGATGCTCTCTTTGAGCTTACTATTAACTCATCATCCTTTGTGCCTTCAATTCTCTTCTGTTTTCTAATTCAAAAAATTTTAAATGCTGTCTTCGTTGATGGCATCTCTTGGAAATTTGGATTCAGAAGTTACAATTCTGTTGGCAGCAGGAGAGCAAAGATACCTTAGAGTCAGCTGGTGAACCTTGGATACATTTTCAGATGTACTGCTTCTCTGAGCAGCAGCCTGTGTAGTCTCAGCAGCCTCAAGTTTGTGTTTAGGGGTACTTCTGTGATTCACAGGAAGCTGCCTGAACTGCAGTGTGGCACACAGGGCTGTAGAAAGCTCTGGGTTTTTTGCATAGTATTATAACTGCTGTAATACTACCCTTGTTTCATAGAAAATCTCCACTCTATGACAACTGCTTCCTGCATGCACCAGATGGACAGCCCCTGTGCACTTGTGATCGCAAGAAGGCTCAGTGGTATTTGGACAAGGGGATTGGAGGTAGGCATACCACTTTTCTTGTTGGTATTTGAAATGCAGCCCTCTCGCTTCTCTCTCTTCCCTCTCGTCTTTCTTTTTTCTCTCTCTTCTCTCTTCACTCTCTCATCTCTCCTCTCCATCTTCTCTCCTCTCTCTCCTCTCTCTTCTTTTTTTACTCTTCTTCATAATGGAGCATGAATTTTTTTGTATCCTTTCTTATTGGAAGCACTGCTGGGGATTCACTAGCATGACTCTTACGTTGTAGCGTTGTTATTTTAGCTTTCCAGTACAATTTGTCTTGAATGTTTTCTCTTTGCCTTTATCCTTTTAGAGCTAGTTAGCACAGACCCTTTTGTTGTGAAGCTGCGGTTTGAGCCTTCAGGACGTCCCGAGTCTCAAGTTGATTATTACCTGACAGTCAAAGAAAACCTCTGTGTTGTATGTGGCAAGCGAGAATCCTATATCCGGTGAGTTGTTTAGTGGGTAGGAGAAAAATGCATCTTCTAAAACACAGCTGAGGACTGCCTCAAGTTTGGTATTCAGAAGCTTGGTTAGTGGACTGAAACATAGTGCTTGCTGATCTCCTGGATGAGACATTGTTTGAGGGCTCTGCAGTTGTTTGGCTGTGTGAGACACTGAAGAGACCCACCTTTCCTCTTACCGAGGCAGGAGATATTGATCCTAGGAGAGATGAAAGCATATGGAACATGTTTGTACTGCAGTTTGAGTGACAGGGGCAGCAGTGTGCTGACACACTGGGTGGGTGGCATCCCCTTCCAAAAAGAGCTGTACTATTCTTTCCACTACTTAATCCTTTATTTTTGAAAGGTTTGGGTGAGCCTAAAGCTCATGAGGTCAAAAAGAATAAGATTTTTCTCTTTGTCTCTTTGTCTTTTTGTCTGTTATTGATTAGTTGAGAAGTATTCTCATAGTGTATTACTTGATTTTTTTTTTTTTTACAGTATGAATCTTTAATTGAAAGTGATGAATTTTAGGAAAGGAAAAAAAATGCAGAAAATCTGGAGAGAGAAATACAAATGAAAATAATAAAAATAATCACTTTCTATACTACATGTCCTGGTAATATTTGCTTACCTGGACTTTTATTTTTAGTTGACCCTTTCTGGGGCAGGAAGAGGAGAAACTGGGGAGCAGCAGCTCCAGACAAACACAATGAGCTGTTTTGTCTTCTCTAGGAAGAACGTTGTTCCTCACGAATACCGAAGACACTTCCCCATCCAGATGAAGGACCACAACTCGCACGACGTGCTGCTCCTCTGCACGTCCTGCCATGCCATCTCCAATTACTATGACAACCACCTCAAGCAGCAGCTGGCCCAGGAGTTTGGGGCTCCCATCGGCTCCGAGGAGGGCGTGCGTCTCCTGGAGGACCCTCTGCGCAGGCAAGTGCGCTCGGGGGCGCGAGCCCTGCTGAATGCAGACGGCCTGCCTGAGCCCCGAAGGGCAGAGCTGCTGCAAAGCATCAAGGACTTCTATAACACAGACACAGTCACTCCAGAGATGCTCCAGGCAGCAGCTGGTCTGGAAACCAGGTATAGCAAGGCCATGTAGGCTGGATGTAAGGTTTTAGTCGTTTATATTGCATTTCTTACTGGTTTTGTTCTTGTTTATACCCATCTCCCCTCAACCCACCACTGGTCTCTGAACCACAGTGTTTCTTTCCCTCTTTCCCTTCCTCCTTACCAGTTGTCTGTTCTTGTTTTCCATCTTCCCATCCAACGTTTTATACTTCTTCTGAAGGACAGATCAGGAAAAGAGTCTGAAGGACAGTCATATTGGAAGTCTTCTCTTCACTTTCTCAAGCCCCCCCAAATATCTTTTCTTAACAAGTGTCTAGTCTCCTCTTCCTGCCCCATTTTCTCCTTGTTATGCTTGTTGTTGTTTGTAAAGTGCAGATATTGTAACTCAGAAACCATCCAGGCAGGGAATTCAGTGACAGGCTCAGCGCTCTGAAGGGTCATATAATTCTTGCCTTGAGAAATTTGCAGTCTTCTGAGGAGCTTGTAATGGACTTTAAGTGCTTTGTTTAGTGTTGCTGTAAAGAACACTTTCTCAGTTCAGAGAAACCAGCTTTACAGTGTAACTGTGTTCCAGAAAACAATCTGGCATTGAAGCAAACATTAAAACTCTCCCTCTTGGTTAGCTTGCTCTTTGTCTGTAATTAACTCTGCAGCTGAAAGTATCTTCAGTGTCTTGCTGTTCATTGGAGACAGATCTGGAGTCTGACAGCAGGCTTGTGTGAAAATAAATTGTGCTTGTGTCCTGGCAGGATCTGCAATGAGAGCTACGTGCCACATGGACTGAAGGTGGTGCAGTGTTGTGCTAAAGGAGGCCTGCGCTCTCTTATGCAGCTGGAAAGACGCTGGCGGCAGCATTTCTTGGACAGCATGAAGCCCAAACACCTCCCAGAGCAATGGTCAGTGGACCATAACCATGTGAAGTTGATCCAAAAGTATGGGGAGGATCTTCAGATCAAGCTGTCATGAAACTAACTTCCTGGACTCTGGATAATGTGTAATGGACACATGTAACTGAAGATGGAAAGACTATTCTGATTTCTGTGTCTCCACTAACACCTAGGGCCTGGGTTTGCAAAAAGGCAGCAGTGGATCTGCCAGATTTGCCAGTTGAGGGTTAAATTTGACAGTTTGTTGAGTTAAATCCATTGACTTGAACTTTCAGGTGGTTTGGAAGTTTAATCCTAGTCTGTCACTTACTAGTTCAGTGCAAGAGTGATACGATAAGGGAACTTGTCTTCTCAAAGTGACCATGAAGAATCATTTGCTGGCCCCTAGGATGTTTGATGCCTCCAGACCATCTCTCAGACTAAATCCAGAGAAAGGCAACAAAAGCACAACAGATGAATGTTTCTAGATTTTCTGACATACATTTGTGCCCTTGGCTTTACCTTGAAAGTCTGTACCTTGAGGGTCTTCTTGATAAAATCTTTCTTTGTTTTCAGTGCATTTGTACTCATAAGAGTTCTTCCTAGAGAAGACCCCCTGCCAGAGACAGATTCTCTGTCTGGAAGAAGCAAAAAAACCTTATTTTTTTGCAGATTCTGAGCTGTCCCAGCATTGCAGGTAGGCCTCAGCAAATTTCCTGGTGGCAGGTGCCTGATGAGAAGTGACACTCTGGCAGTATGGAAATACCCATGTCAAGTCTTTAACAGCTTCCACTAACAGAATTTATAAAAACTGTTTTTCTTAATTCTGTTTGTTTGTAATGAGTAGTGTGCTCACACATGCAGGGCTGTTACAGAGACCGGGTGGCATAATTCCTGTGACTGGAGTGTTGGAATGGAAGGGTGCAGGCTCTTCAGGAAGAACAGGCACTGGAGATGAGGAAGAGGTGTCACCTTCTATGTCAGTGATTGGTTGGAGTGCACGGAGCTCCATCTGGAGTGCATGGAGCTCAACCTAGGGATGAATGAGGAGTCCATCAAGAATTTACGGGTCAGGATTAAAGGGAGGGCAGGGACGGGTGACAGAGGAAATCTTCTACAGGTCTCCCAAGCAGGAAGACTGAGTGGATGAAGCTCTGTATAGATAAGAGCAATCTTGTCTTCAAGGCCTAGTCTTCATGGGGGACTTCAGCCACTCCATATTTGTTGGAGAGGCAACACAGCAGGGCATAAGCAATTCAGGAGGTTCCTGGATTGCGTTGAAAACTTTTCCAGAAAGCCAACTGCATCATGGGCTGCATCAAAAGAGGCAGCAAGTCAAGGGAGGTGATTCTCCCCCTCTATTCTGCTCTTGTGAGACCACCTGGAGTACTGTGTCCAGCTCTGTGTCCAGTACTGTGGCCCCCAACATAAGAGAGCAAGTCCAGTGGAGGGCTACAAAGATTATCAGAAGGCTGGAGCACCTCTCCTATGACTTCTTACAAAAGTTTGTAAAACAAGGGTGTAGTCCTGAGTTTCATGCCTGGGATGTTTTGATCTTGGAAGGGTTCTATCTCCCAGGCGTTCTTCTGGTAAACAGAAGAACAATGTTTTGTAATTATAAGGATGTTTACATTCTTTCTTATAGGAGGGACCTTCTTCTGATGTCCCTCTGGGATGACCAATTGATTGAAAAGTTTACCTTTGTGTTACCAATCAAATTGGCCTCTGACATTCTGTATAAAGAGGAGCTCATCCCACAATAAAGGAGAACCCACCGACCACTTTCCAAAGGAGCCTGCGTCTCTGCTGTTCGTGTCTGTTGAGACACAAGGGTTAGTGGATTTAAACTGAAAGAGGCTAGGTTTAGATTAGGTATTGGGAAGAAGTTCTTTACTGTGAGGGTGGTGAGGCCCTGGAACAGCTTGCCAGAGAATCTGTGAATGCCTCATCCCTGGAAGTGTTCAAAGCCAGGCTGGATAGGGCTATGAGCAACCTGGAATAGTGGAAGGTGTCCCAGTCCATGGCAGGGATGTTGGAATGGGATATTCTTTAGAATCCTTTCCAACACAAACCATTCAGTAATTCTTTGAATAGCACTTGGTGAGTACTTTTTAATATCAGAGCTGAAATAAGGACAGGTGTCTTAAAAGGGATGAGAGGAAACAATTTAAATTAAAGACCAGAAGATTTTAAAGAAATCTGACCACATGTGGCAAAAAATGGAAAATCTGATGTTCTGTACCTGGACGTGTGGTGGTGAGCAGGTTATACTCTCTTCATGCCTGTTTCTCTGTCTCTAAAATGGGACTAATAATATTTAACTATCTCACAAAGGTGTTGTGAGGCCTAAGGAATTAATGTTTTTGTAAAATGCTTTGAAAATACAACCCAGTGTGTGCTAATTATTATTGTTTTTTAAGATGTGCTGCTAACTTCCTTAAATATTCACATTTTTTTGTCTGGTGCTAGACCTTAGTTAAAGATAACTTTTTAAAAATACACACTCCTTTCTGTAAAATCCCTTTTGATGATTTTGATTGCATGAGATGGGTGTGCTTCTACTGAATGATGAAGCTATGCTCAACTTTTATATGGCTGTAAAGAAGTTTCAGTAAAACCCTTATCTTCACGCTGCTGTGTATAGTGCAGTTGACCCACATTTTTTTATAACATTTGGGCAGAATCCTGGACCTGCTGTGCTTGTGGCTGAAACTCTCCCTTATCAGATAATTCAAGAAATTTCACAGGCCAGGGGTAAGAACAGTTTGTAGCAGAGTATTTGAGATAAGTAGGAGCCATGGAGAAAAACGCTACATTAATGCCATCCCACAGGAGCTGCAATAGCAGCACAAAAAAATCAAAGATTCATGATAAATACTACTTATCACAGAGCTGCAAATGAGATAATTTTCATTATAAGGGCAATTTTTTTTTTCCTGTACCACTGGCAAGTCTGAACAAAAAGTCATCTAGCCAAATGTGGTGTCTCTGTGCTCACTCACACAGCTGATTATAATCCCAGCAAGACCTTCCTGCCTACAGCAGCAGTTTGGATATAACTATTTCTCTCCAAAGCATTTTGAGCATGTGTTCAAATAGTGCTATATCCTGTCTCCATCTGATTGGGGTGTTGAGAGCTCTCTGTGTGACTCAGAAACTCCTTTTCTGTCATCAGGAGTACAAGGTGTCCATTTCACCTCTTTGTTCTGCTTTGTTTTTTCTCCCTTTGTTCTGATATAGGAACTCCTGATCAAACTCTAATGGAACCGATTGGCTGACCACAGGGTCAGGTCTTTTCTGTTTGTGAGACAAGAAAGTAATGTGGAGACAAGAACTGGACTGCAGGCCTCTGTTTTTAAGGAGCCAGTGGTATCATTGAAGCGTTTTTTTTCCAAATCACTTGTTCAGAAATAGAAACTAGCAAGGAGAACTTCCTTCACAAATATTTTGTAAACTAAGATTCTTTGTTGTTTGTAAGATATCCTTAGCTTGCATAATTTTAGTTCAATCTGAAAGAAGTGGGGAAGCAATATATTTATTACGCAGAAATAATTGGCTTTATTTTATTATGATTTTAAATTTTCTATCGGTCTATAGATAAACCTTCCTTGTATGTCTCCATTGCTAATTGTTACATTCTATAAAAATTTCCTCTTTTACCAGACTTACCACTTTTGAAGTTCTTTTGTTCCTTTCTTGCACGCTTGCTTTTTCTCTTCTTTCCTTGTGTCTTACCCAGTCCTGGATCTCACCCTCTGAGTTTCCCTTTGCAGTGCCTTCCCTGATTTGTGTGTCAGAGATCAGCTGTGGAAGAGCCCATTCTGGCAGTGATACTGTGCTTCTACACGGTGGGATGGTGAGCTTGCTCAGGTGTGTTTGAATAGTGGATTCACCTGCTGTCCTTGGCCTGGTCATTTTGGTCAGTCATGGCTACAGATCTACATTTGTTCAAGTGAAACCTGAGATTTTTCTTAGCCTGAGCATTCATCTGGGCTACCCCAAGTATTTTACCTTAACTGGGGTAGTCCTGCACTTAAACACACACATCCATTTTGTCTGTGCAGGGGGAGAATTGGCAATGCTCTCTGTATGGGCTGGCTTTCACACCATGCGATTTTTCTTTCTGTTGCTTGTCACTTGCCATTTTTAAGTTTGTCCAAAGTATGCTGCCAGAGATGGAGGAGAGAAATTTTCCCTTTTACCTGGTGCTTGTTTTTCCCTTTTACCTGGTGCTCAAAGTGGTCCTTGCAGGTTAGCAGGGAGCACGCCTCATCTGCTGAGTTCCCCAAACCTGTCTTGGCTTATGAATTCCCTGGAGAACTTGCTTCCATCCTGTTTGTTTCATATGTTTTGCCCATGTGAAACAGATGTTCTTCTGTAAGAATACAACTGGTTACAAATTTCCAGACACACGCCTCTGGAGTGGGAGAAGCAATGGCCCTTGAAGCTCTTCCTCTGCAGGCTGCAAACTGATTTCTGTCTTACCAAACACTACAGTTTGTGTTTTTTCTTGATTTTTCAGTAACTTAGACAGTATTGCAAGGTGCAGGATTTACCAGCTGGGCAGCATTGTGTGTTGGAGGTACAGTAGGTGCTGCACTTTTGAGCAGACCATACATGACGTGTTAATTATGCTGCTGACAGTCTTGGCGTTTGGAGTGCCTTGGTTTTCCTCCTTTGACAGCCTCCAGAGGTCCCAGCTGTCACATCTGAGACTGACAGGACTGAAGACAACATATCCCCGTGGGCTTGCATTTTTGTCTGTTTGGTATTCAGTAATGGCAGGGATGGGAACCTCTTGTCCTGTTGCATTTCTGTTGCTCTGTCTCCTTAGGGAGTATCTGAACTCTGCACTGTTTGTAACATGGTTTTGGTGGGAGTTTTTCCATGAAGGCAATGTGGTTGCCTTGAGAAGTACCTCACTGGCTTGGCCCCGTGCCTGAATGTCTTGGAGGAACTGGGTCTTTTCACATGCAAATGTTCTGCATGGATTTAGAGACACCTCTAGTCTGAAGGAGAAAGTCAATTCTCATCACTGCCCCTTGATCTCCTCCAGACCTGTAAGACCTTCATTTCCACAGGCTACCATCCCCTTTAATTTTTTTTTGGGAGTAGGGGCCATTATAAAGAACTTTCTCTTCTACTTAGTACTATACCATTGGTATAAGGACTTCTCCTCACCCTGAGGGTTGCATTGTTCTGGAGAAAGGCAGAGGCAGTTTGAGCTAAGTGCAAAGACGATATATCCAGCTTTCTCTGGGACCTATTAAAGGAGCCACAGTGAGCCATCTCGTATCAGCCCTGTGTCAAGGGGATTTTGTTAAATGCTTTTACAGGTGAAGAGGGTAATGAAGTGAGCCAACATGGTTAAGCTTAGTAGAGAGAAAAAAACCCCAAAAGCCAAATAAACATGCGTGGAACATAATTTCTCTTAATCAAAATGTATTCTATTGTTGTGAATTCTACCATGAAGAGCAGGCAGCTCTGGCAAGGATTTTCTGTGCCAAGGTTAGCGCTGCATCCTCTCTTGCCACTTAACTGTAATGGAACGTGTTTCTGTCTTGAATTAGCCAGTGCGATGCTACCTGGGGTCTCAGTGGTGTTGGTCGCCAGGAAACAAAGAAAACCATCTTTCTCTTATTACTTTCCTTTGCAAGCTATTGGATAAGTTCAGCTTTGAGATGGGGGGAGTAAAAAGAACAGGAAAAAAAAAAGAGGATGTGGGCTTTTATTGTAAAATAGAGATGTCATCTTCAGATAACAAGAAGCCATTTGCTTGTACAGGAAAAACTTCAGCTTCGTCTAGAGATGGTAGGAAATGCGGCTTCTATCTTTCTTTTCTTAAAAAAGTAAAAGATTGTGCAGTGGTTAAGAAGGAAAAAAGGACAAGGCATTTATATATCTCGGCGCGAATGTGACAAGCCTGCGAAAAGGGTACCAGGCAGCTGTCAGAAATGCAGGCTTAAGAGAAAAACTGCCTGTCCAAACTCCCTTCACAAAAACCCCTGCTGCTCTAAGAAGCTGCTTCACATTGTATCATGCTCTGTGGGGATCTGAAATGTATCTGTTTCACATTGATTAACAGCAAGTCCTTTCCAATTGATTGTCCTTTGAAAAATGCCAGACAGTACTTTGCATTAGCTGAGATCTGCCAGTTGCTTTTCCTTTTTCCTCTGTGCCATGACTCTGTCCAGGACTTCTAGCTGTAAATAAAAGCAAAGAGTCTGTCTGACTGCTGGGGCGTGTGAAAATATGAGTGGGACTCCCTTTCAGTGCACTATGAATAAAAAAATCATTATCCCTACTTATCTAGCAAGGGCTATGGAGAGTTCAAATCTGAGCTCTAAGTATGTGTATACAGCTTTATGTCATATTTTTGCTATTCAGATGTTTTCCATATGTTTTAAAAGCTTTATACTATCTTCTCTTACCCTCTGGTTCTCCTGTGATATATGAGTAGCAAGACTAGATGTTGTTCAGCTGCATGTCTCAAAGTACTGTACTGATGTCTTAAATACCAGCTCCATTTTACAGATATTTTCTCCACACTAGAAGTAGAGTTGGTCCAAGCAGTAAAATTGCAACCTAAGAAATCCTTACAGAGCTCTGGAAAACATCAGACTAGACTGCCTGTCTCTTGACAAAGTGTTTATGGGGGAGAAAACTGCCTTCAAGTGCATCTTCTGTGCACCATAGGTGATGGTGAATGTTAGATCCCCAAGAATACCCAAATATTTTCCCTGCCTTGCAAATGGGCAGTGGGACTCTTAATGTCACTGGGCTCTGGCCCCATAGGCTCCATACCCCAGTTATGTTCCACTGCTTTCAAGGTTTCCCGTGTATAGTGAAATACTGGAGTGTGTAAGGCCTGCTCCAGTTTTGGACAAAGAATCCAGCAGGTGAGGTAAATACAGGTAGATAAAAGTAAGAGCTAAAAAAGGTAGGTTATCTGTATTTCACTCAATTGGAATGATCACCAGTTAAAACCAGAAAGACTTGCTGCTAGCCACCAACCTTTTGCTGGATGTGTTTCACTGCCAGCTGCGTCCAGACAGTGAGTTCACAGCAAAAGCTTTTTATGGTGGGCTGTAGTAGGGGACATGGAAGAGAAATGGCCATAGCTAGTGGGTAGGCACTCAGCTACTAACCTTGATTGTCTCTTGGCCTGCCTTGCCCTAACCCTCAAGGGAAAGTAGCAGAGGGAAGCCTGACTAGGTTCTTGTCCTCATCGCTGCCTCCTTTGCTGAAAACTTGTTACTCTGAAAGGTGAGCCCTGTGCTCTGCAGGGACATCAGTGTGAAAATGTGGCTTATGAGCAAAGTCTAGAAGAACTAGAGTTTGTCTTGTTCAGGGAAACAACAGAGGGACAAAGAGGTAAATAAGAAATATGTTGTGCTGAAGAGGAGGGAGATTTTTGTGGTCTAGCTTTCTAGTCTAGCTAGGACAGGAGGTTATGGACTTAAATGTCAATGAAGGAGATTTGTGCTAGTCATGAAGAAAAGCTTCCTTACAGTATGCACTGCTTCCTGACACAAGTCACATTGCTTTCTTAGCAGCACACTGACTGGCTCCCCAGCTGCAAACCATCTGTGCTGCCCACTGACAAACCCAGAGGTGATAAAAATTAAAATATTTTAGCTAACTCTGTACATGGACGTTCTGCTCCCCTACGTGCTATGTGCCCTTCAGTCACCCGCTGCCAAGACAGACAAGCAGAGCTTCTCTCTGAACTGCTTTAATTAATATGTGCCTGCTCTGTGTTTTTATAGCTCTTAAAAAGTAGCTGTGACTGGTATCTTGTATCAGAGGGAGGTTTTATATCACTGCTGTGAAGCTCGCCATTGCTACTGCTGAGGAGGTGACCTTGGCACGTGTTCCCTCCCCTTCGCTCCTCACACTGTGTTAACACCACGCTTTGCACTTCCAGTCAAATGCTTCAAAAAAGGACACAGAAGCCAAATGAGGATTTTTTTTTAAATGTAACTTAGTAGCTTTCTAAAAATCCCTGCTTCCTTGAGAAAAATTACAAAACAGACCTCCAGACCTAAATGAACTTTCTCTTCTGAAGTGTGTGCTGTTTTTTTAAAAAATCTCAGAACTTCACTTAGGGGAGACAATGGAGTCAGTAACCTCACAAGCCTTATTCTTCCATAAAATTCCTGAGAGTTTGCTGGGGAGATTTCACCACCATCCCCACTCCATGAAGTTAAATGGAACTGCTGTACAAAGAAACAAATTGTCCTGGAATCAAGATGGGAAATACATGCCAGTAAAACCAGCATGATTTTCTCACTTGCATCCTGAACAAAGATGAAGGGGAAAGCCTGAAAAATGCAATCAACGTGAAGGGAATTCCAAACGCCATGGGGTGCTGTGTGTTAGGCACGCTACAAAAAAAAAATACTTCCATATGATCTGTGAGGGCAAGGATAGACATGTAGGAATTGCTGTGCTGGACTGAAGCCAAAATCTAGTTAGTTCAAGACAGTTTCACTGACCTTACTAGTCAGTAGTGTGAGCTTGGTTTTCCCCAGATAGTTTGTTTTTCATACTTCATGTTTCAGGGTGAAAACTGACTGATATTTCCTGTGGTAGTTTGAGGAGAGCTAGGCAGAATTGTTTTAACAAGCCTCACCAAGACATGGGGCAGTGCCTGCTTTGCTGGAGCTGAGCTGTATGGCCAGCAGGATTTAATTTCATCTCCCCCTCTCTAAATACCCAACAGTGAGTAGACTCTCAATGAGTTGCCTGTCTGAAAAATGCCAGCTAAAGTGACTGCACGTGTTTCTGCCAAGACGAATTCCCAAACTGCATTGAGGATTTGATGAGGGAGGAGAAAGTCCCTGATGATACAATACTACTTCAGTTTGCTTCAGAAAGGCTCCTGCACAGAGGAACTGTCTAGTTAACAGAGCATTTTACAAGGAAGAACTTCAAAGTCTTTATGCAGAGTGAACTTTGAAGTATTCTATGCTCTAGCTGTCTCTGTTTCTTTCAAGGATGGGGGATGCAGAGAGTAATGGTAAAACAGAGAGAGTTTGTGGATGAAATGCTGATGTTCAGGCAGGTTTGGTGGTAACAAGCTATTTTGCATGTTTTAACCCCAAAGATTCAGTGCTCTAGGTGTGCTAATTTGATAAGGAAGAAAGGGGCTTCTCCATCCTCCTTCCTATATTTGTCCGTGGACTGTGGTGGTAGTGGCATAAAAAGATGTTGGGGAACATTGTCAGAAGCATGTAACCAGACTTCTTGATTTCAATGTGTGGCAGAGGAGCAGAAACTCATTCTATATGTGCTAACCTCATTGCTCTGCATATTTGACATGAAGGAGACAATGAAGGCATTAGAGCTGCTTTTGTGGTCCTTGTTGCCCCTGCTGAAACTGCCTGCCTATCAACAGCTGCACTATGTGAACAAGACATTTCCAAGGTAGCTGGATGATGAGCCAGCTGGGGAGATGAACATTAGTGGCAAGGAAACAGATGAACAGGTATCATTTGTTCCAGCTTGAGGAACACCGTGACTGTGTCTTCAGCAGTGAAGTACTTAAATGTCAGTGGTCTTCACTGGCTATGGCCTGTTAATGCCCACTGAGGTGCCTCAAGGGACCTATTCTCTAAGCTAGTACAGACCACCTGGAGAGGACCTTCTGGATGCATCTGTCTATGTCATGTCAATTCAGACCTTGCTTGCATAATATTAATTATTATTTTGATCGGCAGTGGACTTTTGGATGGTCTGTTTGTTTATCTAACTGAAATGTGACCTGATGCTGTCAAGGGGCCTGTTATGTATTTATAGCTCATTCCCCTGACAATGTTGTGCTATAAACACCTTGAATCCAGCAGCTGTGTCCATCCCGAGGAAGCTGCACTGGTTTAATGCTATCAGTATACTAAAGCAGTATTACTTTTGTATCAACAAGCTCTCTCTTTTAACACTGAATAGTAGTAGTAAGTAAATTACATTTTTCTGACAAAAGAGAATAAAAGGCATTACATCTGTGTGTCTCCACCTCAGGCTCTGGGCTATGTGCATTTATGCACTGCTGGCAGCCTGGATTCCTGCTGAGACACAGCAACCTGGTACAAAGGAGCCTGCTAGGGAATTGGGCACTGGAGTGTCACTGAACTGAGGTGGAAGGTGGGGCCATCACCGGGGGCCAGCAGGAGCAGAGGAGTAAGAGGCAGTACCAGGGAAAGGGCCTCTTGACTTCAGTCATTGCAGACCTCACAATTTCAACTGTTGCTCCCGTTCCCTGTTACTTTCATATCAAGGAGACCCAAAACACACACAATGAATGTAGGAAATGTATCACTGCTCCTTCAGGCAGCTCCCATGGGCTTGTCTGTTCTTATCATCTCTAAAACCCCAAGTCCTTGGAAAGGGGTGCTGCCTCAGTAGATGAGCTGATACTTCAGCAGGTGGGGTAGTGGTAGGGCATTGCACCTCAAGTGCAGCGCAGCTGGAAGCAGTGTAACTGGTTTGGAAAAAATTATTCCCAAATGCAGCAGAATAATTGGGGTTTGGGGAACAGAAATAGAGTGAGATTGGGGCATTTTGAGGAGACCAAGCAACTGAATAGAATTTTCAGAGCCACAGCTGATCAGTCTTCAGAGACAGGAGAAAAGTTCTTTCCTTAAGGTGTGTCTCTTGTGTCCCAGTTCTTCATTTCTGACCTCTCTTGCATCCATAAACTATATTCTGAATCTTGCTCAAAGCTGTGAAATCTTGACTTCAATAAATCCACATCCAAAGCATGATGCGTGGGCTGAGGTCAAGAAATTACAAATTCAGAAGAGGTATAAAATAAGAAGTACCATCAAACCCTTCTAAACCTCAATGCACTGGCTATAGCTCATTTATTGGCTTCTACTCAGTCTGGAGGCAAAAAAATGAATGTGTACAGTCTGTCTCAAGTCAGTCCATGGAAGACAGTGCCAGGTCACTGACTTCAATGTTTTATTAGTGAAAGAACTGCATATGAGCCAAAAATGAATTACAGGTTTTGTTATTTATACTGTAGTGGCTGGTGGTCTAACTATGGACGGAAATTTGGGTGAGCCCCAGCCCATGATGAATAGACAATGACCTAATAGTCTGATGTCATCACAAATAATTTCTGTTGCAGATGATTTAAAACAACTTCAGATTTAGATGAATATGGTGCTAGTTGCACCCCAGATAGCAGATGGTCTGTCATTATTTTTCTTCTCCCATGAGACCCCAGATTCACCATCGCTTTTGTAATTGGACTCCTTCCTCTTTACAGCAGACTTGTTCTGAAGCAGCCAATGCAGTACTGAGTCTGCCTGGGAGAGGAACAGCCTCCTGGATTTTCCTTGCAATGCATGGGACACCTGACTGAGGAATTCCTAGTTTTCTCCAAAATCACTCCTCTGGTGAGCAGTTTCTTGTTGCACCTCCATCTGAGACTTTGTGATGCTGGACTTTAATTTTCAGATCCAACTGATATTTTTCATTGTGATTCCCATTTGACATTCTCAGCTTTACTGGTTCAGACCTTTGTGTTCCCACTTTCTTGCATCACAGAGGGCCTTCAACTTGTGATATGTAAGTTTTCTATCTAAGTCTAGTTTTCTGCTAGCAAGCAGAAACACATCACTTCCTTCACTGTTGATCACACTCTCACTTGGACTCTTCTAAGCTTTGTTTTTTGTTTTTGATCCAGGTGCTACGAGGAACATGAAGAAGGATAAGGCAGGCAGAGGCAGATGGAAAGATGTGGAGCATTTGTTTCTTCCTGCTTAGGGAGGTTGCAGAAGTTCCTGAGGGCTGGAAAGGTGTTAAACTCATCCTTCAGAGTTTGTTGGGGACCAAATGTCCGTGTGAGTCACATCTGTCTTGTTGAGCTCCTCCCTGCACATGATAAGGAGAACCTGGTGCCTCCTTCCCTCTGTGTCTGCTGCATGCAGCTGCCCCCGGGGTTGCCAAATAGGGAAGAGCTGCCTCCCATCTCTGGAGACACAGGTGCAGGGGCTGATGCTGCCAGCTGAGGCAGGAACAGGGCACATAAGAGCCCATGAAGTGCTGTGATGGTGGAGTCCGAGCTTGCTCTGGGCTGGAGTTCAGACAAAGCCTGCCTGGCTGAGCTGGCTGCTTGAAGCAGAAACAAAGCCAGGCAATGAAGCAGGAAAGACCAGTATGACACTTATGCATGGTAGCATAACTGTTGGCAGGCTGGGATTGCATGTGCTGTACATGGGGCTTTAAAACTTGGACCTATTGATACGGTTATTTTTGTCTATATAGATTTTACTACAGTAAAATAACCTTTAAGTTACTTCAGTATGCCATTAAGCAATGTGGTTATAATTGTTGCACAGAGCCTTTTTCATCCTCTGTCTGTGGGGAAAGTATGCTGCAGTGGACACATTTGTAAAGGAATTAGTTATTTATTTGCTAGATACGGCACATTTCTTGGATCTTGCTGTGACCTTCAAACAGAAGTGGTTAGGCTTGCAATGGATCTTAGCTCCTGTGGGAGATATTTTCCTCGTCTTCAGCCAGCATCAGAGAAAGTGGTATCTGCTGCAAATTTGAGTTAGACTTGAAACAAATCTAAGGGTGTGAAACACGTGCATGCTTGTAACTGCATGTCATGCTGTATCTCTGCATCTGACAGTGCTGCAGTGATATGCTGAGCATCTCTGAGCAGACATGTTCAAATCAGAGTACCATTTCCATTCACAGTGGCTTAAGCATTTTCTGCCATTTCTCACTCCTTTTTCTGGCTGCTGTGCTGCACAGTGATAGCTCTTCATTGCCAAACCATGCATTCAGGTACTGAAGATAATTATGAGGAAAAATTAGGAGTAATTTTTTAAATAGTGAAATTTTTTAACTTTATAATTCCCATCCCCCCTTCTTTGCAAAAGTGGTGGAGGCCATTTTGTTCAGCACATGTAAAGCATTTACCTTTAAGGGAGGATAAAAATATTTGTCGTAAAATATGAATATTTAAAGAAGGATTTTCTGAAGTCATGAAAAGGACAGCGGCTCCATTTCTGCAAGAGCTTCAAAATAATTTAGCAGCATGTTTGTGGAAGCTTAGCAATACCTGGATTGCTGTTTATAGAGAGGGATGCTGCCAGGCTCAGACTGTGTGCTTTATTCTTCAACCAGAAGTGGTGTCATACTGACTTGTCTGTGTGCTGCCCCGTGAAGCCCCTGGTGCCTTCCAGACTGACATAGCTGCTTGCTGGCCTGATGCAGGTCAGCAGTTCTTAATGTTCCACTGAGGCTGTTATTTCAATAAATACTCTCGCCATCCTTGATGTCTGCTTCACCCACCTCCCTGGAACTAAAGATGTTCCAACAGAACACAGATGGAAATGGTAGAAACTTAGAAATATTTAATATTACGTTGATCTGCCTGAACTGTTCTCCTGACATTACAGGGATGCCTGATGTCCTCTGAGCTCCAACCCCTTTCCTGACCTTTTTACACATTCCAGGTTCCACCTGGAGATAGACCTGGATCCCAGGAGGTGGATTATGGCATCAGGCTCACTGAAACAGCACTGCAATGCCTCTGGAGTTGACTGATCCATGGCTTCTATTTCTGGCTTCCCTTCAGCCTGGAGTTTCTCATGCTTAGTGCCAGGGCTGGAATGTTTTGGAAACTTTTCTATTAATTATCCAAGCTATTTTCAGTGATAGATCTTCAAAAATAAATATATTGCTGTGATTTTTAGGAAACCTAAACATTTTTCATTGCACTCTATTCAAACCCAGTCTGCTGTGCAGGGTGCAAGCTCCTTTTATGGGATGTGTGAGAAACTGGGTTGAATGTTTTTCACAGGTTATTTCTCACATTGTTGTGCTTTCACATGAAATTCCTCTGTAGTGGAAGACAGGAGTTTCATCATTTTGCCAGATGAGTATTTCAAACTGCTTCTCCTTTGCAGCCAAGAGGACTGTTATGAGCACTAACCTGGTAGCTACACTGAGCTGTAAAAGCTTTGAATTTCTATGAGGATTAAATTGCAGTTCAGGTCACAGTCATGGCTGTGATGGGATGCCACTAAAGGAGAGCAAATTGTCCTCAGATCGTAATAAAAAAGATTTTTATTGTTCATTAATTCTGAGCACCAGAAAAGGTGCTATGTGCTTTACCATGAAGGTGGGAGATAAATCTCTGTCCTAGAAAAGATGCAGCAAGGAAGTGAAGCAAATGACTTGGAGATAAGAAAAGTAGCTGGAAGGGAGAGCAAAAATTTGTATCAGGCTCGTAAAGTGAATCAGGTTGATTATATGTGGATCTTCTAGTTAATAAATTGTACTAATATGTAATTATTACTACTTAAATATTTATTCTGTTTTTACACTTTTCAAAGGTTATATGGACTTGGAGCATTTTTCTGGGTTGTTGATCACTCCTGCCTGATTCTCCATAACTCCACTTCTCACTAAGGCCCACCTTGTCTTGTGGTTATAGACAGGTGGGTTCCCTGGCTTAGAGGAGATTTAAGGCACCATCTCCCATCCTGGATCCCAGCCAAACACTCTGAAGGCTTTCCTGGCTCTAACACACTGTCAAAGCAGATTCTTCTTGCTACTGTTAGCCTTTTAGCAGATGTTTTTCTCTTCATACTTGAAGAGCACAAGTGCAACAGGGAACTGTTAATTACAGCTTATTGTGAAGTCTTGTCTATGCTCTAATTTTCCTTTAAGAAACATGCTCATGAAAGTATGTTAAGATTACAGTGACCTTAACAGCACTTATGACAACATTTAATTGTACAATTTAAAGCAACTGAAACCCTGGTTCCCAGTTAACTCTGTGCTATTTGCCTTAACTTGGGTCTGAATTGCTGCCCTCCACCACCTTGTTTACTTGCTGGCCAAAAACAAGCGCCCAGAAGACGTTTCTGTCCTGGTCAGCATATATGACACCCCAGACACCTTATCTTCTGTTAAATGCAAAACTAATTGGCATCTACCATCTGTACCTATTCTGACTGGGCATCAGGATAAATTGAGCCACTCCTAGGGGAGTAATTTATCTGACTGGCCTTTTTATGGTGCCTGCAGCTTGAACAGTGTCTAGCTCTAGGCAGGGCGTGATCGAGACAAGCTGTTGGACTTGTGGTGCACCTTGTGGTTTCCCAGTGGTGTCTGAGGCCAGGGATGTGAAGGTGATATATGACAGCAATATGGGTTTTCAGAAGCCCACATGCACACCCATGCCCTCTCACCAGTATAAGAAAGCTTTTTCAGACAAGGAGAGTACCTTCAGGCAGTGTAGAAATTTGGTCAGTCTAGATGAGTCATGAAGATAACATTTTTCTTTTTCTTTTCAACAGCTGTGTGATGGAGGATGATTGCACACACCATCATCTTGGCGTTACAGTAGGGATGAACATGTCTCAGAGGTTTTATAGGGGGAAGATCTGGATCTGGATGGAGGGCATGGTGAGATGTCATGGTCAGACTGTCAGAGGTGCCTCTCATCCATTACAGGGCAAGAACTTCAGCTCTTTCTGCCCATTGAAACAAAGATTTTCCCTTCTCTCTCTTTTTCTAGATTTGAAATCAGGGATGAGCTGTGAGTCCTCTCCCTTCAATTGCTTTCACCCACTCCTACCAATCTCTTCCTGACCTGGAGGCAGACCACTGCCCCTGCTTGAGAAAAGATCAGGAGCTTCACCAGGGAGAATGAGTCTCCAAGCCTAGGGGTGGGGCCAGAGGAAGGCGTCACTGGGTGGGAGCAAGTTCAGAGAAAACCATCCTAAGATGTCTTACCTCCTTTACACCCTGCCCTGTCCATGCAGGAGGAGCTCTCTGAAGAGGGATCTTTTGTGAGAAATCCCTGAAAAGTCCCTGAACTGGGGGTGCTCTTCCCTAGACGCAAGGTGGAGCTCAGCTTCTGGTTGGCTGTGGGTGAGTCTTCTGATGCCGTCTCATCATCGTAACATGCTACTCTGGTTTTTCTCTGGAGCATGACCTGCTTCAGCCCCTGAACTCTAATGCTAATTTTCTTCAAATGTTCTTAGCTAAACTCTGTATGAATTTACTCAAACAGTTTCCAGAGTCCAGACAGACCTTATGTTCATGTTTCAGATGGCACTTCCTTGCCTGGAGGCCACAAATATAGCAGACCTGATTTCTCAGATCAGAGGAGTGCTAAGAAAAAAACTTTTTGGTGTTCTGCAGATGTTTCATAGTTGAAAGCTCAGCCGCATTTTAAGTCAGATGACTGCAAAAATATGCTCTGTATCTCACCATAACTATAAAGCAGCCACACTTCATTTTTCTGAAGACAAATCTGGATGATGCTTGTCTTTTCCCTTTCAGTAATGATCATCTCAATTTTATCTGGGCAATTTGAAACACCAGGTCTGTTCTCCTAGATTATGTGACCTAATCTGTCAGCCAGAGATAAAACTGGCTTCTCAAGAGCACCTTTTAATATTCATGGCCTTAGGAGATCTCTTTTCTTTAAAGGTGATGCTGGTTAGGGCCTTGGTGTTTATAAAAAAAATAAGGTTCTCAAACCACCATAAAATGCTCCCTGTAGCTAGTTATATTCCTCCTCTTGTTCTGTATCTTTATTATTCACCAAATATTTAGTTTATGCTAAAAAAAAAAGCTGCCTGGAATGTCATAAGGTCTCTTATTCCACTGTACAAAGTTTGTCACAAAATAAGAAAAGAATTAACATCTCTATGATGGAATTGAAAAAGAACAAATGTAGTAATAAGATTCCATAATTCTTCTGTGGGGTTTGAATAATCTTGATTTGTTTAGTTCATTATATTATGTTTCTCAGGTCACTTCTCTGAGGGCATTTATTGAATTGTTGATGCTTTTGCAAAGATCAGCACTGAAGTATTTATCACTGTTAATATTCATTGTATGTCCACATTGCTAGTTGTGTGGTAGAGATCTCCATGCCAGACCGCTTCTGGTATTCTTATCTCTAATGGGCTGGTGCTAATATCTGCATGCAGCATTGCAGCTTACAGTATAGCTATATCTGAACTGAACAATTTATATTGTCAGAGATCCCTGTAGAACGTAAGGTTAGAAGGGTGTTGTCTTTTAAAGGAAAGATGAAATTCTGGAGCAAAGCTCAGTGGTCAGAGATTAAATCATTGCAAGTTCTGGCTGCAGAAAATGGAACCTTCAGTACCAATAGCTCAGACCTGCAAGCTAGTTATCCTGCAGTGAGGTACATGGGCCCTGGAGATGAAACACTGCTGCAGAGACACTTTCAAAGCATGTGGAAGGTTGGTGCTGTGTAAGTACATGCTTTTTCTGCTGAAGCTGTGCTGAAGGTCCTGTCTCCTTCAGGTCAGCTAGCTCTAGTTCCCCAGTCAGCACCTCCTAACACGCTTTGGCTCAAATAGGCCCCAAAGCTTAGGCAACATAAATAAAGGACCTCTGCAAATCTGGTTTGTCTGTGCTGAACTGGATCTGCTGGCATGGTGAGCTGCTCTGCCACCAGCTCTGAGGGTGGCTAACACAGCTTTTGATGCACCCTTCACTGTGATTGTGGGCCAGAGCAGAGCTTCCCCACCCAGCACTCTGAATGTGTTTCTGCAGGAACAGACCCTGCTTTCTACTGCTGATTCCTGCAGGGAGAGAGAAGTATAAACAACTGCTTCCTAGGGGAAAGATCTCTTGACCTGGCTTCTCTCTGCAGTTCTGCTGAAGCTTGCCCACAGAACACTGCTCATTTCTGAGACCTCCCTACACGCCACCCCTTGAGAGGCAATGGTGATTGCATGGCAGTTTGTAGGGGGTGCTAGTGGGGTGGGGGGTAACACAGGAAGAAAATGAATGGCTGCAGTGGAAAAGGGAAGCAGTGTGCTTGGAAAAGAAGAAGGCAGTCCGTTTAGTTCAAGTCTTGTGGCAGAGGATTTTCTCCTGTTTCACACAGAACTCTCCACTGCTGTTTGTGATTTGCTTTTCTGTAGTGAATCCCACCAAAAGGTGAGAAAGGACTAAGAAGGAATCAAGCATAGTCTATGATCTGTACAGTGGTGAAAGAGAAGGCACTCTGCCTGTCTCTGCTGTCACATGGATATGAGCACATCGTGGTTCCTGTCTCCCTCTTTTCTGAATCCTTGGTACAGCTCCTCTGCATCTCTTCATGTCCCTCTGCAAGCCAGGCAGCTGCTGGATCCAAACCCACATGGGAGAGCAGATGCTCTTTTTCCAGAAAGACTGTGAAAGAGATTGAAAAGAGTGGGAGCCCAGCTTCCAGAGTATGTGGACCCAGCAGCTTAGACTAGTTATGTTTTTGTTGATACCTTGGAAGACTTTGGTTTTGTCTTAAATGTTTCAAACTTCCTCTTGACGTCCTGACCATGACTAGTCAGCCTGGGAAGCCGTGTATGGTTGACAAGTCATTGGGAAAAGTACCTAAGAGGATGTGAGATGCTTTCTAACATTTTCTACATCAGGCATGCAGTGTGCTTTGCAGGGAGGTTGATGTGGAGCCATGCTGCAGCCGTTGGAGGTGGTGGTTCTAGAAACAACATTGTGCCCTGAGTTCTGCCCACAGAATAAGTCTGAGGAATAAATTTTCTACTGTGCTTCAGGAAAGAAGCAGTGTGTAGGTAAATCTCAAAGGGCAATTTAGCAGGGCAAGTTGGAATTACACTTAGGGGAATTTGGTCAGGAGGAAAGTAGGGCAAAAAGTTATTTAGAAGCCCTGATGACATTTTCCACATTGTAAAGCAAATACTCTTATCCCCTCATCAGGTGCCTTGGAAGCACCCACATTTTCTGTCTAGCCCCATTATCAGGTGCCTTGAAAGCACCTTTGTTTTCTAAACATTTGTTTTCCCAGTAAGTTTTCTCTGTACCTCCTCCTGCTCTTGCAAACCTTAAAGCCGTAGTTGCACAGCAGCTGCACTGTGCCTAAATGTCACTTGATTTCACAAGCTGCATGCTCTGTTGTTCAAGCTGCCCGCAGGGCTGGAGTCAGTGAGCTTTTTTCTCCTACAGCTTTAGCAGTGCCCTGGTACAAACCCTATGGGATGGTATCATCATTGCCTCTCCACTGCCATGCTTGTCCTCCCGCCGGGCTTGAAAGCCCTCGAGGCTGTGGCGCTGGCCCAGGCGCCCACCCCTTGTGCCAGTGTGAGGCTGTTGCGTGTGGCAGCGATGGGAGCGGGTGCTTGGGCAGCTCCATTGTCAGCCCGAGAGCCTTGCTCCCATCAACCAGTGGGTTGATGGTGGGACGGTGGGAGACGGTGGGAGATGGGCTCATCTCCGTGGAGTGGGTGCCCAATCCCGTGTGCTATGGGCTGCCACGGTGTATTCGCTGGCCGCCTGCCTTAGGGGAACGACTACGGCAGCAGACACGAGTCCCAGCGGGGCAGGAGGGCAGGCTGCTGTGCTGCCCGCGTCCCAGCAGCCATCTCCTGGGGCTGAGCCCGTGTCACCCGCTCCCGGCCACCGGGACCCTGCCGCCCCGTCCCCGCTTCAGCTGCAGAGCCGAGCGCATCCCCGTCGGCTGCCGGCCCCCGCTCCCAGCGCCGGCCAGGCCGGGAGGAGGAGCAGGAGGAGGCGCGGAGCCCTCCGCCCCCTGCGGCGGAGCGGGCGAGGCGTTAGGACCCGGCGGCGGCGGCTGGGCGGTGCGGGCCGGGGCCGGGGCCGGGGCCGGAGCGGTGCGGGGCGGGGGAGCCGCGCCGCCGCCTTCTCCTCTCTTCTGTCTCCCGCAGCCGCCCCTGCCCGTCGAGGCAGCGCTCCCAGGCTCCCCCGGGGCGCTCGGCATGAGGAGGATCAGGGCTAATGCCATCGCCATCCTGACCGTCGCCTGGATCTTGGGCACTTTCTACTACTTATGGCAGGACAACAAGCCCCGCTCGGCGGCTGCGGGCAGGTCCGCCGGAGGCGGTAGCGGCGGCGCCCGGAGCGGGCAGAGGGCGGCCGGCAGGCTGGAGCTGCGCCGGGAGGAGAGGACCATCCCCCTGATCGTGAGTGCGCGGCGGCCGGCAGCATCCCGTCCTGCCGCGGCCGGGAGGATGCTCGGGGAGGGAGCCGCCGCGGCGGGCGCGGGGTGCGCCGGCGGAGGGCTGCGCTTGCCTTCGGGTTGCTTTCTGTTTATTTTAGCATTCGTGCTTGTCACCATGGCAGCCGCTACAATCGGGGAACAGGGTGGGCACTCTCGGGGGAATAGAGTAATGCCGTGGGTAAAGTGTTTGCGAGTTGTCTCCGCCGCTCGCAGCCCGGGCTCTGCTCCTCCGGCTGAGAGCGGCTGCCCTTGGCCGGGGAAAAAGGCGCGTGAAACAGCTGGAAGGTTTTCGGTTCGCGTTCAGAAGGCGCACACAATACAGATATGTACGCACACGCGCATGTATGTGATCACAATGCTTTCCCGTCAGGACCAGCTGAAAGCCATGACCTCTCACAAGCCCTTCCCCCGGCCAGCCGGGCTCCGAGCATCGGGCCGGGGGAATGCGAGTGACTGTACAGCTGGTACCAACCTCTGCCTCAGCCCCCTCTGCTCGGCTGCCAGATGGGGGACCTGGGCGCCGCTCCGGACTTTTGTCTCTTTCAAGCCAGAGGCAGCAGTCTGAGTCTGTCTCAGGCTAGGGTTTGGTCAGGGAGATGGGGGGAGCCCCCAGAGCTCCGCTCCTAACCCGAGGAATGGTAGCAGTGCCCTGATGTGCTACTTCAGTTTTATTGAAAGCCCCACACTCTGCCCACCTTGGGTATCTGTGGGCTCAGTAGGAGGATAAAATTGGGCTCCTGACTTGAGGAGGATGAGGACCTTTCTACTCTGTCCGTGGGGGTGATTTGTCCTCCCTTCAGCCTGTATAACAGTATCAATAAAGCATCCCAACTCTAGGCAAATGCTTCATAAAAAATAAATCAGCCCCTGGAGCAAGAAGTGGCCCAGCAATAGCATTCCCAGGAGTAATCCAGCTGAAGCAGTTCGGGAACTGCACTGTGTGTCACTCTTTGGCTGCGAATCCATTTGTCAGCTGGTTACGCACACATGGAAGCGAACAAAAGCAGCAGCCCGGTCAGTCAGAGCAGGGGCCAGGCGCCAGGGCTGCCCGCTTCCCTCCTTGGCTGGCACTGGGACTTTTTGACCTGTGTCTTGCTTTTTTTCAACTGTAAAGCTGAGATGGGAAGTGTGTATAGATGTTTGGGAAGCCCTGTAAATGTTTGGAAAATGCAGTCAGAGCAGTCCCAGCCCCCAGGCAGCAGGGTAGAAACTCTTCAGCTGAGCCCCTTGGCCATTGCTTGCAGCTGCTGAAACTCGAAAATCAAGGCTGAGGGTCTTGGGCGGAGCACTTCGGTTATTTTGCTGCTCACTAGGGCTGGGGGCTGCCAGCAGTTCCGGCTGCTCTGCTTTGGACCCAGTGTGGAGCATGTGAAAATGAGCACGGTGAGGAGCTCTGCCGAGTGCTAATATTGCTGTAGCCCTTTGGGTGCATTTGGAAATGCTCTTAGGCTGGCTAGGGCTGAGTTGAACAAGCAGAGGATTTGGAGCACTCCTGCTTTTTTATTCCACCTTAGTGGCAGAGGAAGCTGCCCTTGAGCCTCTGATTTTTTGTGTGAGCTTGAACATGCTGCTCTAGCAGTATTATTTCGCTGTTCTCCCACTGTCCCTTCAGTTTTTTTATGGCATTTACTCAACTCCCTCTCAGAGGGTTTGTGAGGTTACATGAATCCATATAATCTACCAAGCACTTTAAAATCGTCATGAGGAGGATGCTGTGGCAGTGCCACATGCTGTTAATATTGCTGCTGTTTGGGGGGGAGGTATGTTCTCATGGCTAACCACAAAGCCTCTCCTTACAGGATAGTGCTGCGCAACAGCCACTCCAAATCTGGTCCTGCTCTCAAACCATGTAAATCATTCCAGCACTGCTCCATGCCTGAAATCCCTTAGCAAGGAGAAATAATCATCCTTTACATCTCAAGTTCCTCTGTAGCTGGGGTCCCAGGATGTGCCTGCCCTCCCAGTAGGGCTCTCAGTAGCAGCTGAGATGAAGGAGGACCCTGTCCTGATGCACCTGGCAGTGGGGCATGGTGGAAATTTCACATCCTGACCTGCCATTATGTATTTGCATAGAGAAGGGAAATAGAAGGGGTTTGTGGTGTTCGGGCTTTCCCTCATGCATGCAGGTTTCCCGAGGGTTTGGTGGGTTGCTGTGAGAGGCAAGGTGGTAAAATGCAGTATGTGTACTCCTGAAGGTGTGCAGTGCTATGGCTGTGGGGAGCCCAACGGGCTTAGCAGTGATGTGCACAACGATCTCCCAGCGTTGGCCTCTGCCTGCGTTGCTGGGGCAAAGGCAGGGAAGCAGCTGCGTGTGGGCACGGGGCAGGAAGGTTGGTGAAGGTCTGGGGACAGCACTGTCCCTCAGGGTGTGGCGTCTAGCAGGGTCTGAGCAGTGTGGTCTGAGCTGTGTGTGTGAGCCTGAGGGCTGGTCAGGCTGGGGCAGTAGCTGTGCAGACAGTCCTCAGGCTGTGGCCGCCTTAGTTCCCCAGCACAGCCCACCACCCTCTCCCAGCCAGCACAGGAAAGTCCTACTGCCAGTTCTACTGCCACACTGGAGAAATAACCAGTCTAGAGAAGCAGCTGTCCTTTGGCAGCGCAGAGCCCTCAACCCTGAGTTCATTCCCCTCAAAGTCAGATTATTTGACTCAATGTATGATGGTGGTCCTGTATAAGGGGAGACGTGCCTGTGCTCTGCGTGCTTCTCTATCCCTTGGCTTTCTGCAGAGCCACTGAGATGAGCCGCCCATTTTGGTCCAGCTCCTGCTTTCCTCTGCTCTGCATGAGTGATGGTGCTGGAGTTCAGGTTTGGGCTCGTCTGCGAATAAGTGTGACTCATGTGACTTATGGGTCTCTGGAAAAATATTTTTTTCAGTTTTTTAAAATTGGCTGCTTTTTTGTCTGGGAAAAAAAAAGTCCTTGCTTTGGATGAGTGAGTCCAAAAGTTCTGCTCTTGCATCTATGCTATGACATTTCAAATGCTGGGCAAGTGAAGATGTAATGCATGAGTTTAAAAACTGAAGTGCTTTTGAGGCTTGTGTTTTTCTTCTTTATTCTCTCTTAATGCAAAAAATAAAAATCACCTCAGGTAAACACTGTAGTCAGTTGCAAGTCTCAGCTTGAAACTGTTTTTTATTTGTTGACCTCATATTTATTAACACAACTTTGAACTTAAAATCTGGATGTCTGATTCCTGGAGTCAGCAGGGAAATCTTTGAATATTTAAGCTGGGGCATGGAGCTGTCAGAGATCAATGTCCCAGAAACAGCTCGTGCATTAATGGCGATCCTACAGATATCTGCTATATATGTATATAAATCTTGACATGTGGCCTCTCTGAAACAGGCTCTTCACAAACAGGCTCTACAGATGCTTGAAATGAAAATTCAGATACTGGCAAATGGCAGAGTTTAATTGGTGACATGACAAGCCCCTGCATGCTTCTCCTTCTACTTAGCAGAGGGTAGAAACACAAGTGAGTACCACACTCCTAGAAATGCATTTTTTCTCTGGAGTGCAGCATAGTTTCATATTGGTTAGAAGGAGCCCTAAGACCTCTGACAGTTGGTTTGTGTGTTTTTGGAAGATGAACTTCTTCCCTGGACTCTTTTCTGTCTCTTCTAGGCAAAAGGTTGTCTCCTGTCTCCAGGAAATTTCCAAAGGCCAGAAGCTGTGTATCTTTGGAAGGGCTTTGGCATCATTCCTGCACTATGTACAGGTGGTTAATTGTTCACCATGTGCTGCATATCTGTTATGTATGGCACTGATGAGCAGAGCCCAGGGCTCTGTTCTTCCCTGTCTAAAGACTGCAGCATGGGAAGCTCGTCCAGCGTGCTTGTGTCCCAGTGAAGAGAGCCAGGCCATTGCTGCAGTGTGGGCAAAGATGAGAGGGGTGGTTGGTAGGCAGCTTTGAAAGAGAAATTTTTCTGTTGGCTGACTGTGAGCTGAGGGTGGGTGTATTTGCTCCTATTCCCTAGCCAAAAGCAGGATGTGAGGCTGCCCACAGGATTCTCTAGCTTGCTGACTTCTCTGGGGTGGCAGGAAAGCAGCAACATGCCTGGAAGTTGGAGGCAAAAGTATCATTATTTAAATGCTCTGAATTGTGTTAAGCTGATGCCCTGTTGTTCTTTGGAGCAGGTATGATGCTTCTTATCTTCGTCAGTTGCTCTTTGGAGCCGGTATGTTGTCTCTTGTCTTTGTCCTGCCAACTTTTGTGACCTGTGTAGTTGCTCTGTGAGCCCGCTGGAGCCCGTTTGGCAGTGGAGGGGCCCTGTATTGTAATGCTGGCTCAGGTTGCCTGGGCTCAGCCCTCCTGGCTGCTCCCTGCCTCTGTGCTCAGCCATGTAGAATGAGCACTGGGGAGATGAGATCAAGGCGTCCTTTTTCCTTGTAGCAAAGGGTTTCTAAATGCTCTGCAAACATCACTGAACTGTGTGTCACCTGCCTGTGGTGAGACAGCAGGCAGGAGACTCCACTGGGATGCTTTGCTCAGAACAGGTGGTGTGTGTAGGCAAAGAACAAGTTGGCGAGGAAAGATGTCAATTGTTTAATTCCCACATCTTGTTTAGCCAGAAAATAGGCAGTGGCTGGGCTTTACCTCTTTCTCTGAATTGCCAAACTGGCACATTTAGCCGTGCTTGTATTTGCCACCAAGTAAGACCACCTTGATGTGTGATACTCTTCAGACCTCAGAACACCTAGTTAACAGCACGCTCTGCTGCTTTTGTTTTGTGTTGCCTTTGGCCCTGGGTATCTGAATCCCACAGAGCAGGTGCTGGCTGATGTTCACCACGCGTTCATGGATGATTTTATTCTCATCCCTCCATTACATTTCCTCTGTGTGCAGCTTTCAGAGGATGCTGTTTTCCTCACAACTGGGATAAGCTGCAACTTTCATGGTTTGCTAAATGACACCATTTTTCAGGGACCTATGTCCCATGAGGTTCCTGCATGTATGCCTCCCTGGCAGACATAAATAAAAAACCCCAACAAACACAAGAGGGGGATCAGCACTATTTCCTTGCATTGGCGTATTGCCAGGCTTAATTTCGTGACCTGCTGTGCTATGAAGAGAAAAGGCCTAATTTTAAATGAGGTGCCACAGTTAATTTCAGCTGCTCTCTTAACATTTTACTCGTGGCAGGTTGGTCTCTATTGAGTCTCCTTCCTTTTGGGGCCAGGATCAGGCATATGGCTCTAGGTTTCTTTCTGCTCTTACGCTGAGTGTCTGTTTGAGTTTGCACACAAGTGGACAGAGCACGGGAGACTGTGTTGACCCCCCAGGGCTGTGATGCTCCCTGTAAGCCAGACTACCATGGCTGCAGCAGCAGGAGCTTGAGGTCAGGAAGGTACAGTGACGAAGCCAGTGCAGTTGCCACGTTCAACAGCTCACAAAATGCTCTTGTTGTCTTAAAACATCTTCCTTTCAAGTTAGAGGAAAAGTGGAGGAAAATTCATTTCTCTGTCCTACTAGCCTGCAAAGCAGCTCTGCTCCCTGTGGCTCTGCAGATATCTGGGGTGTTGGAAATAAGATGGAAAAGAAGCTGCAGGTTGCAGTGCCAACAGTTTTGCAGGAGAAGGTTCCCCCTGCCAGTTGGTGGATTTGTCTGTGCTGTTCAGCCTGGCCCATTCCACTGCCAAAATCCAGCACCTGCCTGCCTCTTCCCAGCACCTGCATAAGGGTGGGGTACACAGCCCTTAATGCTTGGGGTTTTGTGACAGCCATTCCTGCTGTGGCCAGACCCCTGCAGCACTGATTTTTTTTTTTTTTTTAAATTTTATTTCTGTGGCATCTCTCTTATGGCATATGGGGCCTGTGCCAGCTCCTTGGGAAAGGATGACTTGGGTCATCTAAGGGTATTACCGCAGGAGGAAGATTCAGTGACAGCTTGATGGTTTAATATTTTATTTACAGTGTTTATGCTTTAAAAATGGGGGAATAGCTGCTGTTTGCCTAAATGGCAGAAAATTATTTTATATTTAATTTTTCCCAGGGGCCCTCGTGATGCATTAAAAATAAAAGAAAAATAAGAAAAATTATTCACAACAGTAATATTAATAAAATCCAGTTGGCAGCACTGAACTTAATTGTTAATCAAAATGATGCTGTAGCTGCAGTGAGGTAGCTGGGGCTTGGGGAACATGGTGGTCTGGGCAGCCTGGGACAGTGTGTAGAAGTGAGGGGAGGCCCAGTGCAGTGCTCCTGAACATGATTTATTTTACTAGAGCCTTTTCATTAAATCAGTGGGTGAAGCAGTTGCAGTTTTTAGTGAGCTGAGGCATTTTTTAGTATGCAGCTGCTTCCTCAGTTAGATTTGTCTTTGCATATACAAAACTGTCTTAAGATTTAAAGAGTTTAAAAATTTAGCGATGTTGCTAGAAACAGAAAGCTTTGATAGACAGCTCAGGTTGCTGTTTGCCATGGTGAAACTTGGTCCAGACATTTCATCCCAAGGCAGGCAGGTTGAGTCACTTAAAAGGCAAGAGGAGAAGATGTTTTATTTCAGTGGCACTGAACTGGGACCGCCCATTTTGGAGCACTGAAAACTGACTTAATTATTCCTGTTTGAAAAACATGCAGAGCACAAAGGCAATGAAACACTGAGGCAAATATGCTGGGGATGAAGCAAGTGGGACAGCGGGGGACCCTAGCTCACCTGTGTATTGTCTCACTTCTGCAGGGGAAGCCCCAGGGCAGAGCCCAGCAAGGTAAGATCTCTTGCTCTTCCTTGGCTCCCCATAGAATGCCAGCTGGTTGTTCCTATTCTCTGTCACCTCAGTGCAAGTCCTAGGACCTTGCTTTCTCTTTCCTGTTTTGGTCATGTATGCTGCTCTCCAGCCCTATCTGCCAGCTCCTGCAGTAGGCTTGTCCTGTCCTTCAGGGTTGTCCTTCAGCTGTCACTGCTGCTCTGTCTGTCCAGTGCCTAGCACAGAGGCCATGATCCACAACACATCCCATACTGTTGCATTAACGTAAAGATTGAACCACGGTGAGACCCGTGGAGTGGGAGTTGAGCTGCCTCATTGACTGAGCTGAACCCATCTTCCTTACAGGCTCTTCATATGTCTCTGTTTCCCCAAAGTCTAAAATGAAAATTTTATCTACTTCACAGGGCTTTTGTGCAACTTGGCTTGCAAGTTTTGTAAAGGGCTGGAGATGAGAGAGATAGCCTTAGCAAATCATGTGGTTGAGTTCTCCCTTTGTATACCCTCTGAACAAGGAATGGGATTAGCAGAAATGTAGCAGGTCAGGACTGATCTGCTGCAAGAGGAGGGTGTTGAAGGGACAGTATAGGCTGCTCCATGCACTGAGCAACAAGATTTGTTAGAAAAGGCTGTGTGTTACCTGCTGCTATTTTGCTGTGTCTTTACAAGCACATAGTCTTGCAACTAATAAAAGTGATAAAGGACTGGAGGTGGACTGTCCGCTGCAGATTTCCATGTCCCAGTTGTGCTTGGGGCTGTGGAGACAGTGAGATATATGGCAGTACATTTAAAACAAAATCAAAAACAAAGTAAAAAAGAATATAGTGGTCTCTTGGGCCCTATCTCTGCAGAGAAATTACCCATGTTGTGATGTGCTTTGAACATATGGGTAATTTCTCAGTGTTGGTAGAGACCGGGTTTTTGATAGGCAGCTGCAAACTCCCTTTGGTGCTACTTTCTTTCGCCTCCTTCAGGAGCATCATCCCTGCAGAGACCTGCCTCAGCTCCCTCTGCAGTGCCCCTGCAGGTGTCAGCACTGTCGGTGTCCCTGTGCATCCCCAGGGTGTGAATGAAGCTGTAACGTGCGGCTGCCCCGGGCTGGGAAGCTGTTCTGGCTGGTCAGATGATGCTTGGCTGGTTGTCTTGCCATGGTGGAGCTGGAGGGTTGACATTGCAGTTCAGGCTTCAAGGCTGCCATGGTTTGGCTGGGGCAGTACTCTAATTTCTGACTGTTAGAGCGTGGTCACTGGTGACATTTGGCTAAAGCTGCAGAAAATTATCTGCTTTAACCTCTTGTTTTCAATTCCCCCACTTAACTAATTTTTTACCTTGTAAGCTGTAATATGATCTTTTTGAGGAGGCTTTGTTTAACATTAGCAGAGAGAGAAAGCACCTGTGCTGAAATCTGTATCAGAAATTTTGTGGGCCTGTGAGGAAGAAAAAGGACTATTTTTCTTGCCTTTATTGTTTTGGATAACTGCCCTGAAACAGCTAAGGCTTGGCTGGAAAAGTGCTTCTAACCAATGAAAGTGTCTTCAGAGGTTCTCTGAAAAAATCTTTCTGCAGGACAAAAATTGGAAAAGTGATGCTTTCCATCTGCTTGCATGCTGAGTGCCCTGAACAAAATATTTGGTGCCAGGAAATATCATGCCCAGTAATGCCATGCTGTAACTTTGTGCCTTTTGGTACCAATATGCAGTAAAAAGCATAATGAACAAGGAAGAGTGTATAAGAACTGCAAAAAGCAGTGCAGCTCCTTGGGTGGCTGGTCAGTTAATCTCTGTGTACAGAAATCTGGATACAGTGGCAGTGCAAATGGAAGCCATCACATCCACACAATGAAATTGAAACAATTGTGTGCTTCCTATGTAGTTCCCTGTAGTCTTTTGAAATTGTAAAAAATAATAGTAAGGTACTGGAGTTAAAAATTGTGAATGGTGCCAGCCATTCACTGCCAGGTCTTGGTTCGTGATGTCATTTTTGGTGGATTTTTTCCTTCTTTGTACATTTCAGTGAGATTTATTCAGATCTGGTTGTGTGGTAGGAATTACCAGCCATCAGGTTGCTGATGGAGTACACTATATTTGTCTCCCAACCTTCTGAAATGTCTCCATTTGGCTGAACTACCTGTTTTATGGCTAAAGATAGGGAACAACCTCTCACAGTGACCTCTGAGGGGTTGGCAAGAGCACTGGTAGTAGGGGCATAACCCTATCTCCAGCCTAGGGATGCTGAGTTGCCACATCCCTGTTGGTGCTTCACTTGCAGAGCAGGCTTCTCTGTCAGGGGCAGGCTGGGGTGAGCACAGGGCTGTTTCTCTCATTGCTTGGGTGCAGGGTGGTGTTTATACTGAGCTTGGGTGGGCAGCCAAAGGAGGCAATGAGGTAACCCTTTCAAAAATTCTTTTGGAGCAAATCTGAATGAACTTGTCATCTGTTTGTATCCTCCCTGTGTTTGGGTAGTCTGAGTCTGATTGTGCCATGCCTTGGAATGCCAGATTGCTGTGCCATGTCTGCTAGCTGAGTGGCCCCATGGGGTGTTTTGGGGCATTTCTATTCTCTCCTGGGAAAACTGGACCACACTGGCTGGGAAGCCCAAAAGAAATTTTGGGAAGGGCTGGGAAATCACCATTCCATCAGGGCTAACTGTCAATTTGTCAGGCCAGGCAATGATGAGATGAGGTCAAGTGAGGTCTGGCCTTGGAGAAGCTGCCCAAGCACCTATCAAAAGCTGCCTTTGGCTGAGTGTAAAAGGATTTTAAGTGAGCAGTTGGACTGCTGGCTCAGGTCAAGTCCTTGAACAGACATCAATCTCATGCTACATGCTAGGCAAGCTGTGAGGAGGTGGTTAACACTGTAAGCAAACACTGTCCTTACAGCACAGCATACAGATTGAGTCACATCGGGTAATAGGAAAAATCTGCTGATCTGCCTGCATCATTCTCCTTACTGCATTATTAAAAATTATGCATTGTAAATTATTTACTCATTAATTTTCTTGGATTCAAAGCCTCACTTTCAGGAAAGACATGTTGGAATTGAAAGGAAACATGGTGGGATGATAGAACTCGTTGTGTGTGGCAGGGCTAATGTGAAATACAGGTTATGGTTACATTCTTCTCTCTGCTGCCATTCAGCTGTTAATTGCACATTGCTGCCCTGTGTGGTTGGTACCTTTGCTACCCCTTGTATGTGTGACTCAAAAGGCCCACCTGAGTGCTTCTGCCACCCCCATGGGTTTGGATGCATCAGTCATGGCATGGCACTGTCATGGCAGTAGTGTTCTCTTGCCCACCTCCAGCATCCTTGGGGGCAGTGGGTCTCCACCTGCACTGAGGAGTTGGAGGGGACAGTCTCCTGGGAGGACCTTGTGAGAGACATTCGATGTGTGCAAAGCTGTGCCCTTTAAATCTTGGTGCCCTAGTTAACAGGGATTTAGTCCTTCCAACCTGTCACAGTCCATCTCGTTTTTCCCCCTCTTTCCTTTTAGTTAGAGGATTAAAATTGTCGCATTGAGCTTAAAGGGATTGAATGCTCTTTATTTTTCTTCTGCTTCTGCCCAATATCTCCTAAGAGACATCATAAAGAATGGCCAAGAATGGATAAACAGGTATTAAAACCACTGCAAGTGCCGAAGAAAAGGTGAGAAAACTCTCCCTTACCCTATTGCACCTGCATTATTGCAGGGTCTGCAAAGGATGCTGGTGACTTCCTGAGCTATGCCAGCTGCCTCACACAGTCTGTGTCTACGGGCACTCAGCTGGGCAGGACCAGCAGCTGCAGGAGGGGAGAGTGGTGATGGCAACTGGGTGTGTGAGGGGATTCCCTTCTTATTCTTCTGTGCCTCCTCTACCATAGGAGTTGTGTAAGGCTCCCCAGTCCACCAGTGTACAGGAGGAACTTGCTCCTGCCAGTGGGCTGCATGTTCAGAAAACACAGTACACAGTTGTGCACAGTTCCTTCAGCTTGGCTTCAGAATTCAAGATCTAAACTGAATGGAGTATCTTGACTTGCTTTTTTGGGGGATAGGAAGGGAGGGGTGTAACTGGGTGGTGTTCACATGGAAGAATACGTAAAAGCATTACAAAGTAGAAATGCAGGGTAACCATTTAGATTCCCTAGTTCATGTAGCAGTGAATCTAAGAACTTAGGGTCTAATGCTGCACATGATATTTATTAAATATCTAGGAAATTGCTAAATTAAGTCTTGTGACAGATTTATAAAGACTAAGTAAATTTTGAGTATCCACAATACATCATCGATTTTCTTGTCCAGCTTTTCTGCTTTTATAATTCTACTAGAAATGCACCTCCCATTGCTGTGTTTAATTTGTTGGCCCTGTGCATAGCCTAAAGTGTGGTCTTCACCGTTATCTGTGGCAAGGACAGCCATGAAGCATGTTGCCAGAAGGTTATCAAAATAACAACAATCATTAGAGGCAATTTGTATCTTTCTGGTCTTGAGTAGGTGAGTTGAATTTGAATGGAAAATATTTCCAATGAGATCAGAATTGCTATGAATTTTCTGTTCAGTATTTTTCTTCCCAAGATAAATTCCCCTATCACTGGCCCATATCTGATAGGGGTAAATTTAGATGCTTTTTGGTCAGCCTGTCACTTGGGAGCCATTTGAGTCAGATGCTGCTTATCCTGGGGTGGGCTCAGCATCTGTGCAATGCAGAGATCAGATTCGCACTGAGGTGTGATGGGGGTGACTCCTGCCATTATCTGGAACTGCTAGGCAGTAGCTGGGTGAGGGTTGGCAGTGTGCTGAGGGTTCAGGTGCAAAAGGAGGGATGTAGAGAAAAGCTGGTCTCTATGAAAAGTCCTTTTCCCTGCCCTAGGTGTAACTCTGTGTACCAGGGGTGTGCACAGCTCACAGCTGGATATGTGTCTCTGTAGCAGGTTCTTTCTGTATGTAAGGGACATGTTTGGGGAGAGTGAGATAAGGAGATTAGTTGAATAATAAACCATCAGGGGCTGCCACAAGCCTGCTTGGAGTTACCAGTTGCCTTGCCATCCTTTTTCAAGCAATTTTCATGTACGAGTTGTGTGAGATCTCCTATTTGTCTTACTCCTCTCCAAGACCTCACACAAGGCCTGTACTGCTGGGTGATTCCTGTTTATCTGCAGATCTCTTTGGCTATCCAGACTGCAGGCTCTTTTGTGCAAATGTGAACAGAAAAGACAGCTTCTGTCCTGGAGTTTATAACCTCTGTACATGAGTGAGATAAAGAGTTGGGGATAGAAAGCATTCCTTCCCCCATTCCCCTGATGGAGAGCTGAGATGAAGCCTTAAGCTCTGATGAAACAAAGCATTATTCAGAACTGCTAACCTCTGGTTATTCACTCTGATGAAAATACCAGTGAAGCCAAGATAGCTTGCTTATTAATTGTGTACCAACACATATTCAATGAATTTGCTACTGGATTCCAGCTACTACCCCAGAGACAATTAAAACTCTGTCCTGTGGTAGCTCCTTTGTAACTGGTCATCCCCTGTGACATTTTGCATTGATAATATACTTGGACCACATCCCCACCCTTTGTAATTTCTATGACCAGTGATAGGTTGGCCACCTAAAGCCACTTTGGCACTTATTGTATGTAACCTGTGTAGGCTGGGACACTTTGGAGGAAACAGATTGGCTTGTGGCTGGAGGGAACATCCTGGGAAATCCCCTCATGAATTACCTCAGTTACCTCAAATGGCAGCTTGGGTTTTGGTGTGCATTTCTTTCTGCATGTTCATTTGGTGAGAAGAAGCATTTCAGAATAAGCTGCTAGGACAGGAGACAGGTTAGATAAAACTTCTAAGTGATGTGTAAATGTTAATCATTAAACCTGTTACCAGGTAGCAGCACGACTTCTCATAATGATTAACTGCCTTGCTGTGCTGTACTGGAGTAAATCTCAGGGTGTTTGCTGAGCTCTGGAAGCTGGACTTCAGCTTCTCCCACCTCAACCCAACTGCTGAATGGTGTTGAAACACTCCTTAACTGGCTGGGGTGATGAACAGCAGGGCTCCTTGGGGCTTATGGTGCTTCTTCATTCTCAATTCTGCTTTTGAAGACTTACATCTCACCTTGATCAGAGTAAAGCGAGGTTCCCCGTGTTACATTGTTTTCAATGCCAAATGGCATCCTCAACCACCTGCCTAAACCAGTATTCTGTGTATTTTGCTCTTCTGGCTGGAAAATACACTGTAACACTTAATCATTTCCTCTGCAGAAAAAAGAGTATTTTCATCAGGGAATATGTTCCTGGTGTTTGTAGCATGTACTGGTCTTGCTACCCAGTTCTTTATGCAGACAGATAAAAACAGGATGGATGCTGAAATGCTGTGCCTGGTCAGTGGCATGTGGCACAAGTTATCACGGGCACTACCATCTGACTGGGCATATGGCCTTTCCCCCACAAGTTATTAATAGTCAAATGCAAGTACAGCAACATTGTCTACTTTTGTAGGAGCAGAATTTTACGAGGGTGAATTTAGCTCTTCTCATTTTCCTTCAAATAGGAGTCTGAATGTCAGGCATCTGCTGCTGCCACTGCAGACCCAACTTTGTGCTGAGAAGGGGTGCTTGGCTAGTTCAGGCTCCAGCAGTCTGGACAACATCAGCTGGAAGATGAAAAGTTACAAATGGATGGTCAGGCCTTTACCATTGTTGTTTTGGCTAGTGATATTGGGTCATATTGCCAATAATTCTGTAATACAAGCAGAGAAAACTTGGCAGTCTAAGTGTGGGGCCCTGGGGTACAGCCTGTATCTGGGCTGGATAACCCACTCTGTGCAGCATGTTGCAGAGCACCTCTCCTGATCAGAAGGGTGAGGAGTAGTGTTTCTAGGTCAGCAGCAATATGCCACCTCAGGAAAACTCCAAACAAGTGCGAGCAACTCAACATCCTTCAGTAAGTCTGTCCTGTTTGGCACAGACTTTCTATAGCTTCTTGAATATCTCCACATGGTGCTGTTGGGGTAGTGGGAGTGGGACAGAATTACTTCTGCAGAATTGGTTTTTCAGAATGGCTCTGCACTTTAAGCAGCAATGGGCTCTCTGGACTTACTTGAAGGGAAAAGATGCCCAAAATGGACCAAAGGCTTGATGATGTAAAAGAAATATCTTCGCTCCTGAAAAGGGCGAGCAAAAAATCCCCATGCGTTTGGTAGCACCATTCAGGCTCCCTATGGGCTGTGCTTCCAGCAGAACTATGTGCAATTCTCCTGCCAGTTCAGTACCTCCAGTGTTATCAAAGAGGGTGTGAAAAACAAGTGCATGGAAATGTCTTCAATGTTAGAGGGCAGCTCAGCTATCTGTTCTCAGGACAGATGCCAAGTCTGGCAAGGAGGAAGGTATTTATACTGTGCTTTAGTAAGTGTTGACCTGAAAGAACTTGTCACTGTGCATTTCTCAAAAACATGTTTTAAAAGAACTCTATTAGCTGTAATGAAATTGATTTGGTACATTTCTGAGAGTGTGATGGTGTGATGGCAATATTCTCTATGATTTGCTGAAATGGCTTATCTGAATCGGAGGAGCTTGCTTGGTGCTTCCTCAGGATGAGAAAGATGTATGGAGAAGTGTGGAGCGCAAGGACTTTTTTGTCTTTATTATGTTCTACTAGTACAGAGAAAGTGTGGAAGTATTAAAATATATTTAGAACAATTTCAATAAATTTAAAATATTTGAATGGTCACTAAAATGTAGACTCTTAATATTGCCTTAAAATAACTGCAGCCCCCTTGCAGATGCTGACTACCTCCTGCAGAAATGGCTCCATGGCTCTTGGAGCTTCTGGATTGCTTTGGAAGGTACAGAAAACCATCTGATAGTTCTTCCTTTCCTCTGTCCCATTAAATAGGTTGCCAGTATAAAATGCAGTAAGCACAATGCTATGGTTTTAGTCTATATTGAGCCAGATTGGAACCAGTGTCTGGAAGCAGCAGGAAAGCTTGTCTAAGGATGCTGGAGTTGCAGAGTAGAATTCAATGTGACTGGGCTGGAGCTGGCTGTCCTTTGAAAATGTGTGGTTTGGGAGCCTCTCTTGCTGTTAGAGAGGCTTGTCTGTCCCTTCAGAGGTAATTTAAGAGCCTGCCTTCCATTCAGGCAAGGGAAATGCTATCAGTGGATTTGTTCCTATTGTATTAAATGACCTGTCTGTATGTCATGGCCTAATTGTGTTACCCCAGAGAGCAGTGGATAGAGGATGATTTTCCTTGAAAGTTTTCTTTGCTGCATTGGAAAGGGACTGCTCCCATCTGATTCAGCTGTGGCAGCCAGCTTTCTCTCTGCTGGTCAATTAACAGAAACTGTGGTTTTATGCACCAGAAGCTGGGGTACTGGCTGCTATAAGTATAATTTAATTACTAGTGTCAAATTAGTTAGGACTTGGACTTTGCATCAAGCTAAGGATCTGTCTACTAGAGATGTACATGTTGAAAGTGAATCCATATATCTACAGATTTGTAGGGGCATCTGTTCTGCCCAATGGTTTTCACAGGGAAAACAGTCCACAGACAATAAGACTGAAACACTTCAGTTGGTACTTTCAATAATGAACATTTTTTGCATTGACAGGTCATGTGCACTTGACTCTTCAGAAATGTGGTAAGTGTTTAAGCATCTTCTTTTATAGATCAAGAGTCTGGAGGAGGCTCAGAAAGGTTAAAGTCTTGATTTACACTGATTGCTCAGGCTCCATTGACTTTCTCTTTGAATGTCTTTCCCGCTGGGCATTTAACTGACATCCCCTTTCTTAGAGCTTCATTGCATGTTTAAATAGTCATGGCTCTTCTGCAGGGAAGACAGGGGTAATAAGGAAAATTGAAGTGAATATACCCTGCTGATGCACAGTGCCAGCATGCTTTGCCCCCCCAGGATGATGCCTCTCCTCATTGGGTATCTTTAGAAGGCAGCACTGAGAGTGCTGAGGTCTCTCTTTGCAAGCAGGGCATCTTGCAGTGCTGTGAGGTGAAGGCCCTTGTAATGAGTGGCTCAAATGAGGCAGACAGTAATGAGTTGTCCAGGAATGGTTCACTGGCTCCTGCCTGAAAGAAGGAAGAGTGTCACTGTGATTTGTGCTTTCCTAGCTATGCAATTGAATTTTATCCTTGAACTTGGTTTGTGATTTAGACAAAATCCCTTGTGTAAAATACATGCCGTTTGCACAGGGTTCTTAATTAGAAGAATTAATCATAAACATGGGCGTCTTTCTCTTGTTATTATGGCAGGGGATAGAGATTAATCACATCCTCAGAAATGTGTCTGTTGTTGTTTACTAGTTCTGTGAAACTGGCAATCCTTGATGTCTGCAGAAAGATGAGGTTCCTTATGATATTGCTGTGCTACCATTATTATGCTTTTAATTAATTAATGAACTAGTGACTTTTGAGTTGAGGTAGTTCCACAAGGCTTGCTATCTGTTGATCAGCAAATGCTTGAAACTTGCATATCCAAAAATATCTAGATCTATGGGGATAAAGGGAGGAATTCATGGAATGTTTAAATTTTTAACAGCAGTCCTCTCCTAAAACATCTACATTCGCTTCTCCCATACTGCCACTAGAAAGGAAGGGATAGAGTGCAAGAAAATAATTTGCTATGATAATTTCAAAATTAACAGCTTGGTTTGGGCTATATATTTCACCCTGCTTTTTCTCTCTGCCCTCCCTCAGGTGGCCAGGGCATGCCATTTTGGAAGCATTCCAAGAAGAGATAGTACATTGTTTGTGCAAAGTTCAAGAATTAGAGGTTAAAAATGGCTTATTAGGTTCTTCTATGTGAAACCTAGCTTCCACCACCAGGGATTAATTGCTTACCTTCAGGCTTTGAAGGGTCTGTGTCTTTTGCAGAGAATAAAGCAAGAACATTTTGTAGGCTGCAAAGCACATCAGCCTTATTTGAAATGTTTGCTGGGAGTGCACAGGGCCCTCTTCCTAAGCTAGATACAATTGGACTTCTGCAGAATTTATTTTGGTGGAGTATTTTAGCCAATAACTCCCATTTATCTCCTTGGGGAAATTTTCTTTTAGCTGGTTTGTGTCCTTCCCTTCCAGATGGATACCATGGTATTAACAGATGGCTAAGGAGAAATGTTTCCTTCCCTGACTAAAAAGCAAGTGAAGGTATGGAAGCTGTCTCAGACATGAGTTTTGAGCCCTCTTCTAACTTGGCAAAGACTTTGCCCGTGGCCCTGGAGCCTTGAGGAGCAGCACCAGTGTGGCAGAGGCAGATGGGGAAGCCCAGAGAGGCGGCTTACAGGGAGAAGGGAGTCAGTGTGTTTTGAGAAGGCTGGTATTGTAGCAGGTAGGCTCACTTGTACTGTACTGGGCCTAATCCCACTTTGGGTCTCACAGTATGTCAAAGCTACTATTTTCAGCTGCTTCTGTCCTTTAAGCATAAAAACCAGGTCATCCGTGGTGTTACTGGAGAGGAGACAAATATTTGTCCATGTGTTTAATGAAGACCTGCTCTTCAGTGGCTGCTTTGCACTGCTGGAAGCAGTTAAATAAATAAAACACTGTGGGTTTTAGACTAGCAAGGTCTTTTAGGTGAAGGACTTAGGTAGATCTGGAAGTAGATGTTTGATGAAGCCGTATTGTGCTTTGCAGGTTTCCCTTTAAGCTGAGATGGAAAGGGAGCATTAATCATTTCTCAAGGGTGCTGCAGGACATGACTGCAGTCTAGTGAACATCATTGATTGTGTCCTCCAAAAGATCACAAATGGCAGAAGGGGTAGACAGCTGTGGTGCCTTGCTGAAAGAAGTGAGAATATTTGATTTGAGAGTCTGCAGGCAATTATTACTGCACCCCTTGCTCTGAAAAGGCGCTAATCTCATATTTTGCTCTGCAGGTTACCGTGAGCAACTATGCCATTCCACCAGACTTTGCCAGCTGCTGGTAGGGACACTGCTTGGGAGGTCATGAAACACAGGAGAAACTAGTCTTACTGAGACATGCCTCCATCTGTCTGCAAATAATGCCAGCATTTCCTTGTCCCTGGGTACTGCCTTCCCTTTGGGCTGTGAGAGAGGCAGAGGCTGAGTCAGTACAGGCCCATACCTGCAGGAGATGTGGCTCCTGCTAGGTCTAGAGACAGAGGTCATCTTCCAGTAGCTGGCCTGAGAAGACACTGAGGGATGTTAGTTATATTTGGATGGAGTGTGGGGGGAAACAGGAGAAGCAAAAGCCAGGTTATCTCTACCAGATGCTGGCTGTGGTCCCTGAGGAAAACTATTTTTGCTCTGTTGCCATGATGTTTGTACTCAAGGTTAAAGCACTTGGGTGGAGGGGGAGACACCAGTCTGGTAATGTTTTGCTTCAGGTGGGTTGCCTGAAAATTCCTGTTGTTAGCCTGGTATTAACTAGGGGGTATGAGAGGGATGATGTCTATTACTTGCCTGGTAACATGAAAGTGGGCAGTGAAGGGTACCATAAAGTCATTATTAACTAAAAGAATTTGAGGGAGTTCTTCTCCCTCTTGGTTAAAAACTTACTGCTTCACACAGGTTAATGCAGTGCTCTGGGAGGAGATTGAAGGGGTGAATGTGTGTAGGAAAACAGAGTGTGGGGATGGGTGTTCTATATGTGCTTTCCCCACTTGCTGCTTCCCTACAAAATTTGTCAGTCATTTGGAAATTGGTTCTGGCAATATTGCTCTATATAAGAGCAGTATATGTTAAAGGCATATTTAATGGGTGAGGGAGTACGTGTAGAATCTTACATCTGTTAAGATGTTACCAGGTTAGAGATGGTTGTTTGCTGGGACAGTTGCTGCACCCCAGCTCCAGCTGAGCACTGAGTGGAGGACAGGGTGGAAAGGTCCTGGCACTGGGAGCTCTCAGTTCAGCTCCAAGGACAGCTGGAGCAGCCTTGCTGGAATATCTTTGCAGTCTGAGCCACTGGGTTAAATGGCTCCATAACTCAGAGAATTAATATTAACCTATAGATAGAAAAGTCTGACAGCCTCTGACTCAGAGCATCTAAGTGACATGGGATGGGAAAAGCTTGCAGGGGGCCTGGCAGGATGGATAAAGAAAGTTCATTTGGAGGGGAAGTATATTGCAAGTAGCAAGATAGGACCAGCTTGTTTCCTTGTGCTTTTCCCCCTGCCAGGGAAGAGCAGCTATTTAACATCTCTGTAGACCTTCCTCACTTTCAGATGAGGGAAAAAGGGACTATTTTTTTTTTTTTAAGAAACCAAAGATATGGCTACATTCACAGTTTCTGAACTGAGTTGTCTGGGAGATTTGTACTTGTTATTTGTGTGGGTATATACTGAAAGCCTTGAGATTCTTGTTGCAGAGACTTTTTTCAGTACAGAGGATTTTTTATCATCTTGATATTTCTTTTCCTGTTTTGTTCAAAGCAGCAATTCAGATCTATTGTTTCTCCTACTCTTTGAGTGGTGCAAACAAAATATTGGCAAGCCATTTGGGCACCTGAGCAAAAGCGCTGGAGATCAGAATGCCTCCCTGTATTTACCAAAAAAATTTGCATACTTACCTAATAAGACGCTAAACCTGATCAATTTGGCTGATGCACTTCCATCCCCATCAAGCAGAGGTTCATCTTGAATATCTTAATTTAAAAGCCCCAGAGGCATCCTGCAGAAATGGATGATGGTGCAAGCAGCTCTGGGACCCAGCTGCCTTCTTTCCTCTTAAACTTCTCTTGTCTTGGGCACCTGTAAGCAAGATTTGGGGCATCCAAGAGCTGGGGACAAGCCAGATTACCCTCCTGTGTGAAGGTGAGCTTGCTCAAGATGGGATCACTCACACATATATCCTTTGATAAAGTTACCAGTGGCTTGCAGTGGGTAGACCCCCTCTTTAGCTGGAGGTGGTCTCTGAGCCTTGCAGCAGAGGCCCCACCAGCAAAAACTCATGAAACACTTTCAACTCCATGGATTAAAACCACAAGAAATGAGCATTTACTTGTGATTGCTGTGAGAGTTGTAGTACCTCTGCTCATGAGATTTTAATGGATTTTTTTAGTGTTCCCAAGTAATCAGCCTCCTTGAGATAGGTATCTTTTCTCTTGACGCCTATGAGTATGTCTTAGACCTGGCACAGTAGGATTTGAACTGTTGACACTGCTTAGTGCAGAGATATAAATTGCTATTGGGTTGCCTTCAACACAGTGCATGGTCTGTGTCAATTGTTTCTCTCAAAAGCAACCATTTCTGAAGAAGTCTTTCTCATATTACAATTTTGCCTTCAGCGAGGAAAATCACTTTTCTGCAATGAGAAACATGATTTCTTCCCTAATCCGTGACTAAAGATCAGTGAACTTTTGAAAGATACCTTTCTACTGTCCTCTAATGAAATTATTAATTTTCTTGTTCTGCATGACTGACAGATACCTATCAATTCCAGGCCTTTAGTGTTGCAGTACAAACCTGTGCTGCCTGTGTTTAAGGAAAGATTATTCATTTGCAGGAACTGTACCAGGCAGTTACCCTCAGTGAACTGGCATACAGACATGGGTTGTGTGCAGTGCAAGTGCATCAGCAAGATAGGTGTACAAAAATTGCTCTATTTTATGATGGACATACCTCACAAAGGTTTGATGGTGGGAGACAATTTTCTATTGTTTAACTTCACTGGTTTCTAATGAAGTGTGCTGCTAAGCTCTTCTGCTCCACCAGCTTGGGGCATTGGTTGCTAAAGTTGCAGCTTTCTAAAATTACCCAAATGTACCAAGTGTTTTACTCTTTAAAAATATAAAAGAAATCTTCTGGCAAAATAATATATTTCCTTCTGTTTCTGGATGGATTCTCCTGTGGGTAGCCTTGATTCTGAACATGACTACAGTTAGTTATATTTGAGGAGTAAATAGCTGTCAGTCAACATTTTTGTCTTTTTCGCAATCTTTGGAGTAGCCTGTAAATGGTATGCTGAAAAACAAGCTGTTGTCCAAGCTGTGTGTTGATATGGCAGGCCTGGAAAAGTCTTATGATAGTTGATTTAAGGCTTCTGTAGATGACTACCAGACCCTGAAGTAAACTGTAGCATTGAAGGAAAAGTTTGCTTTACATTATTTGTGCTGGTCTTGTAAGCTGCTTTTGGCTGAGCTGTTTGACAAAGAAGCTGAAAGTGGATGCTCCTAAAAATCTGATGGGTGTTCTGGGAAGCATTAGTCACAGGAGCTCCCCAAGAGGTAAGAAGTGCAGTGATGTGGTGCTGATCAGTGTGGGTAGGAAGCAACACCGTGCTGGGTGCAGGCATCAGAAATGGCTTTGGTAAATGAAGTGGACAGAGCCCTGCAATCACAGGGCAGGCAGGAGCTGAGCATCTCCTCTCACCACCCTGCTCCCAGGGAGGAGGCTCTGCCACATGCACAGCACACTGTGAGGTTTCCTCACATAACTGGGAACTGGCTCTGTGTGCACTGGATAAGGACTTCAGCTTTAAAAAAACCAAAAGCAACCAAACAAGCTAAAAATTACTGTGGTATTGCTATGGTAACAAACATCTAGAAATGCAGGCAGATCTGTGTATTAACTGTAGGCTTGGGCTTTATAGCCTGTGCCCTGGTGGTTGCATTTGCAATCAGAGACAGAAATGTGCTGTAAAGGGAAACAGCAGGAGGTTCATGATAACTTGGGATCTTTCCAAATATGAGACCTACTGCTCCCTCTGCTTGAGGCAGACTAGGAGCAGTTGCAGGCTGTTGGTGTGTGTCTGTCACTGCCTGTTTGCTACCTGTCCAGGCAATGAGAGATGAGTGGCCAAATACATTCTGCAGCACTGGAATATCCTGCAGTTTGAGTTTAAGAATAGCTTGGGTCCTTTATGAGACATTTGGAGGGCTTAAACTCATTGAAGGAAACAGGTATCGTTTGCTGCTTCCAGCAGCACGTTCAGTGGCAGGCCTTGGAGAAGGCAAGGGGAGTTCAGCTTCTTCCCTGGTGTGATGCTTATTTGTGTGCGCAGTAGTTCTGAGTTTTGCTTTGTTTTCATTCTTGTTTTCCTTTTTTCCACTGTTTTGGGTAGGGTTAAAATCCTACTAGAGGGAAGGTACCAGTAGCAGAGCACATTGAGTTTCTGGCAGAAATGGAGCAGGTCCTTCCATAGCATGACTATGGCATGGGGTTTCTTGGTAGCTTGGATAGCCATTTTCCTTTCCACAAACATTCACTGGAAAATACTGCAGGACTGGGCAATGGATAAGGAGAAGAAGGGAAGGAACTTCCAGAATGGCAGTTACAGAGGTGTAGGGGACCCTGTTATAATTATAGAGGCTGATGTTAGAAGAGGGAAAGGCCCATCCTGAAAACACCTGGCTTTGAAGAGGAGAAGACCTCAAAATGACAAAGATGATGCGGGAACTGGACCGTCCCTCTTGGGAGGGAACACTGAGAAAGCTGAGCCTGCTCAGTCTCTAGAAGAGATGACTGAGAGGGGACCTTTGAAGGGAGAGTGTCAGAAGGTGGAACTAGGCTCTGCTCTGTGGTGCTGAACAATTGGACAAAAGGCAATGGGCATTAAATGATGCACCTAAACATGAGGAGGAACTTCTGTCCTCTGTGGGTGACCATCCATATGGGACAGATTAATCAGAGAAGTTGTGGAGTCTTCCTCACTGGAGATGTTCAAGAACCATTTGGACAGAATCCTGTGCTCTAGGATGACCCTGCTTGAGCAGGGAGGTTGGACCAGACCACCCACTGTGGCCCCTTCTAACATTACCCATTCTGTGATTCTGTGAAATGCTGCCTCCTAAAAAAGAAAAGTCTTGTTTCCTACATCCCTCCCTAAGGGTGACCCTAGCAGGATCCTAGCATGTGTAAAGGAAGCTGTCTCTTGGAGTGCAAAAATCTGTCTGGCTTAGTGCTGCTCTGGCTCGCTTTGGGACCAAGTTGCAGGCCCGACTGTGATTTCAGGCTTCAGATTTTTTAAAACTGCTGTGTGTGAGATATTGGTGAGACCTTGATCTGAACACTTCTGGCGTGCCACTTGTTTCTGTTGTACTTTGCACATGATTGCAGGGAAGCAGAGAAAAAACTCCAGAGAGTTCAGTCTCCTGCATGAGAGCACACATTGGCATGTAATTATGTGCAGTCATGCCAGTTAAAGCTTTTAGAGGACATGCATGGTAGAAGCAGCTTTGTGTTGACACTTAAAATTCAGGATTGCCCTTTTTGCTGAGTGCCTAACCCTACAACCTTAAATATGCCTTTTTTTATACTGGCTTGGGACGAAGGGACAAAAGAGAGAGTTGTAAGCTGTATGAGTGACAGCAGTATAAAGAGCTGTATATATTGACAGATCATGAAGAGCCCTTCATCAGTACATGTTACTTAAATATCTTAATTAGGGAGAAAGATTGAAGAATGTTGTCCTGGCAGTTGTCTGGATTGTGAGCAGTGAATGCTACTGGGCATGAGAGCTACTGTTCACGCTCTGGTTGCAGGGACCTCATTGGCAGCTGCCTTTGTGCTAGTCAAAAATAAGATTTGAACAGTTGAGTCTGTTCTGTTCACTACAGAGTGTTGCTCTTTATTGACATTTGGATGTGTTGCTGGTCCAACTACCTTCAGCACTGGCAGAGAGACACTGCCTGGAATGGGGCATGGAGACGAATACACTGCCTGGGTGCCATTGATCCATGGTCTTGCCATGGTCAGACTCATACAGGATACTTTTTACATTCAACCAGTTAAGGTAAGAAATGTTTATTCCAGACTGTGATGCAGAATTACAAGCTGATTTCTCTTTCTTATTAACCTTTTGTAATCTAAGGACAGGCCTCCTGCATCTTGTTGCCTATAACAGTCCTTTCGAGTTTTTGTGGGTTTTCAGAGTTTGGAGGTTTTTAAAGTTTATTTTGTGATATCTTTGATGCTTGCAACCTCTGTTCTGCTTTTGGCTTTATGATTTTTTTAAAATTTTTTTTTTAAATCTACTGTGGGCAAACCTCTCAGCACATTTCCTTTGTTCGTGTTTGTTCATCGCCCATATTCCTTTGTGGAGCCAGAAATGCTGAAAACCAGCAAGAGCAAGTCAGAAATGTGAAGAATGTCTCAATTTTTTTTTCTATTTGGGAAAAAATCAACTGTTTTACAGACTCCATACCTCGAACAAGCTGTTTTGCTTTTGATCTTTGTCACCACCACAACCTCCAGCCAGAAATTTATACATTATTTGTCTTCTGGGTAATGAAGGCCATTAACAACATAGTTAAAATGGTTTCTAAATAAGAGCCATTTTCCAGAGCAAATAAATAGTTGTAAGAAAGGGAACCTTAGTGTGCTAAGCAGTTTAATTTTTCCAAAATTCTGAAAGATAGTGGGAAATTGTGTCCTCTGTGAGTAAGTACTCCATGCATGTTTTTCTCATTGTTTGTATTTCTGTTGTGGCTAAATTTCTGCTGATGTCACTGGCAATTTTACCACTGAATATAACTAGTAATTTACAGTCACTCAAAACTTTTATATTGTGTTCTGACCACAGACAAAGCCTGTGCTCTTCATACAGCTTTGTGTGGAGAGGAGAAGGCAGAACTCACTGAGCATTGCTCATTCTCATGAGCAACCGTGTGGGTTTCATGGAGCTGTGACAAGACTGGATGTGTCTACTGTTATTTTTCATTCATATTTAGGAAGGCTGCTGAAGGCTTGGCAAGGTTCTTTGACCAGTGGCTTTTTGAAGGTGTCCTCTCTCTTTGGTGAAAGAGGTCTGTGTGGTGGAAAATGCACCTGCTTGGTGCTCCTTAGGCCATGGGAGGTGATTGAGGCTGTTGTGTTGCCCAGGATTGTGAGTGGAGGTCAATCAGTCCTACTGCTTATACTCAGCTGTCATACTTTGGAAGAGGAGAATTTTTTTAAAAAGCATCTGATGGATCTTGAGAAGGGACAATTCTTGACAGTAATGGTTATACTCACACAAGACGCCTTGAGAAGCCAAACGTTAGGATCATAGCCCCAGCTATCAGAAACAGACTCCCACATTTCTTGCTGTGACCCATACATGAACTTTGAAAAGTGAAATCTCACTCACAGGGTGGAAACTGCTGAGCTGATAACTGGGTGAGTTAGGTGGTCAGGAGAGGAGTCTGGTATGTCAGAAGTGCAGTTTTTGGGTGAGAGGGAAGTGGGACTTGGTTGCATGACTCTGGGAGCTTTTTAAAAATGGAATTTGGGCAAAATTTCTTTAGTTGAATATGTGGACAAAAGTGCCAGACATACCTTCTCATAAATGAACTCAAAACCAGCAGTTCCCAAAATCTGCATGATCAGATTCATGGTTAAACCAGGCCAAAAGAAACATCTATAGCCCAAGGTTTCTGTAGTGGTGTTATTGTTGACCACAAACCATTCAAACACTACTTGATTTGAAAATCAAGTTCTGTGTTCTTTACCTCCTGGCTTTTGAATTTCTAGATATCCACCTTTTATTTCCTTTTTGCAACTATGACAGCAAAAATTTATCCTATCTGTAGAAAAACTGTGAGTTCTTCTAACAACATAACCCAGGAGTTGTATCTTTACAAGATGTTTTTACAGTACAGAACTTTGAGCATTGTGTGTGCAGAATCAGATGATGCCCTTTGTATTGGACAAGGATTGATTGAGCAGTGGATTTTAAAGATCCTCACTATCACTGACTTGGTTTTGCTGCAGTTTGCACCTGCAGAATGAGACAAGGGGCAGTGTGAGGGGCTGCAGCACTTTGTGGAAGTGGGTGGAACTGTATTTCCATGAGCAGTGGTTGTGGCAATACCTGTCCTGAGTGTATTTTTGTGATGCTTTGGTGGTTCTGCTCTTCCTTATGTGCCCAGCTCTTTCCTGGTTGACAGTGACTAAATGGCAGAGCCGAGGGGCTGTTGAGGGGCCTCTATTATTAGTGTGATTGAAGTCTAGAATGACAGAGGTCTGCATAGCATAACACAGGTGTTTTTCGTATTTGACAGGCATATATGAGCCCATTGCATGGTTCTTCATTGGTATGCATCCTTGATTAAATTTGCTGTTGAGGAGGTGAATTAAATGCCTTTGCAAATGGAGACCCAAACAGAAGCAGAGTGCAGCTCTGAGGGTTTTGTCAGTTCGCATTGATTGCTAGGTCCTGAAATTGGAGCAATGCAGTAACTGAAAAATTAATCAATTAAAATGGAATATCATTTGGCTCCTAAACAAAATGGCAATGGCCCGATAGTGTCAAATCTTCACGGACGAATAGGCAGTGAGTTTTTCCACTATTAGAAAACAAGGTTGCATGCTGCAGGGCTGAATGTCTAGCAGAGAAGCTGTCTGAGTGAAGAAGGTTTTATACAAAGGGGCTCATTTTTGTAATAAATCATGGATGTATAAGTACTGTCACTATTGTCACTACAGAAGGAATGTCAGTACAGTCTTTGGGATTAGATCTCACAGCTTCAAGCCTCCAAAATACAAGTTTACATTGTGAGCTGAAGGTCATTCTTGAAATTCTCTAAGAAACCAGGTCATGATTCAGCAGCGACATGAGGAGCTATATTAAGTCACTCTGCTAAATGTCACTTTGGTTTTTGGTTTACAGACAATTTGCATTTTCATATTGGGCTGGTCTGACTCCCAAACAATATGTCCTCCCTAAAGCCTTTCTCTGTGATGCTCAAAAGATAATATGAGGAGGAGCTGTGTGGGGCATTGTGGCAAATGCCTTGACTCGTCAAGGTCGGATCCTGCTCAGGTGTTATCTCCTGGGAAGACAGGGTCCGTGCAGGCTCTGGGGCTGTGGGCCAGCCTCCAGAAGCAGCATGGTACTGGGCCCAGCTGGCACAAGGCAGGAAGGATTGTGGGTCCTGAGGCTGCACTGCCACCCAGCTCCATCTGCAGGACATGGAGTGCTTCTCACCTGCCTGTTGCAGCTACCTGTGAGAGGTGTGGTGGGATCAGTCTGGTGATTAACATGGGGAGAGAGGAGAATCGTGACAGTTTGAGCAAGACCTGCTTACAAAAGCACATTATGGAAAAATCTTTCCTTGTTGGAAGACAGGGAGAAATTCCCACCTCCTGCTGCTTGGCTGGCTTTGTCCCTGGTGGGGTTGTGAAATGTCCTGAGGTGTCCTTTTGTCTTCCTGGTTCATCTGTGCATGTGCACAGTATTTTTTTGTGAGCGTGAATGTTGACTACTTGCAAAACTGCATTATTTTATTCCTAGTCTTCTAATCTCCATTTAAAGCTCTAATTCTTGAGGATGAATGATTAAAAAGGTACTTTAGCTTCCTTTCTCTAGCCTTAGCAAAAAGCCTTTACAGCGTCATCTTGAAGGCAAAGAAAATGAGCCCCATGCTTAACATAATTAAATACTTTAATACTTTGGGTGAGTGGTGCCTGCTTCTCAGTGCCAGCTGACCTCTGCTCATCTCTTAGGTAACCAGTTCACTGCTTACTATGTTAGCAGCTTATGAGGCCTAAAGTTGCTTTCTCCTTTTCTGTGAAAATATCTGTGGCAGCATCTGTCGCTCCAGACAGTTGTGATTCACTGGGAGGAAAGGACTGAATGTAGGTCACTTGAGTTCAAAGGGAATAGATTAGTACATCAGCAGAGCAGGCACATACCCAGGTTGTGCCTGTGCACACAGTGTAGGTGGGGGAGTGGGCAGAGAGAGATGCAGTTTATGTGACTGACGATTTATGAAGACATGGACCACCCTCATTTGAACTGTCTTGTTGGCTTTTTGGCAGTTACCAGCTGACCATGGGGGCATCATCTTGATACAGAATGCTCTATGTCAGTCTGTCTTGATACAGCTGCTATAAATCAGGGTTCAGGTAACACCCAAGTGGCCACTGAGTATCTAACAGTTAGAAGACAAATAACAGAATATTGTTCCTTTTTCTTCTTTGTTTTCCTAGTTCAGAATCACTGGGAAACCAGAGGCATTCTTTGCATATTTAAATGTCTATGAAGACAGGGATATTTTTCCAAAAGAGAAAATGCTTCTTCACTTAGCAGCTTTTATACTCTGAAGGACCTCAAAACACGCTTTTAAAGATGGTGTAAATATGACCTTTAGCAGAGCAGTATTCCTACATACAGTAAGTAGCCTGGGTGGCTTGTGCTGAGTAGATTTCCGGTGTGATACTAAACAGATGTCTGAATGCAGACAGCTTCATGTCCATGTGACATCTTCTCTGTGCAAAACCTCCATACCCAGAGGCGCTGTGTCCCCAGCTACCTGCTGGGATCTCTTTCTGACAGTGCTGTTGCTTTGGTGTGGGTTCCAGCACACACAGCCTATCCTCTTAGGTATTCAAAGAGTGTGCTGTCCTGTCTGTCTTCTCCCTGACACCAGATGTTGTCATGGATATTTATGGATGCAGGGAAATGTGCTTGGAAAACAAGTGCTGTTTCAGGCAACAGCAACCCTACAGACCTCACACTCCCCTCTTGTGCTGGTAGTCAGCAATTTTGAAAACCATCCACTCGCTATTTCTCATGGGGTTTTCCACATTGTTTTTCTCCTGGAGTGGAATACAACAGCATAAAGGTTTCTATGAGAAAAAATGGCAGTGTTCATGTCACAAAGTTTGCTGAATAGGGAAAAAGTGGCATTATTCCCTTATCTCAGGGTATGAGATAAAGACTGAACAAACATAGAAGGCAGATGTGTGCAAGTCTGGACATGTGGGTGTTTATACAAAATCAGTGTATGTAAATATCATAAATATATTAAAACAAAAAATTATATTGTACATTTTCATAATAGACATCTGTGTGCATTAGATTTCAAACTGAGGGAAGGAAAACACCTTGGCAACTGCATTACCTCATCTGGGGTCTGAATTTCTATGGTTCTGAGCAGCCTCATTTCCTCCAAGCTGTTTGGAAGAGAGTGCCCTCAGGCATCTGTCTTTGAAGCCATTTTTGCTTCCATTGCTTTGTTTTATTCAACACTCCTGAAAACAAAAGACCAGAGGATACCTTAGGGTATGTGTCCCCTCTCTCCAGTTATGGGCAATGTCTTCCTGCCTCTGGGCAACTGGGCCAGAACAATGTTTAGTATTTAACCCTTGTTAACTGCTGAAAGTCCCTTCAAGATTGAACAGCTGGGTCAAAGATGGACATACTTGATAGAAGTCATCTCCTTATGCTATCTCTTATATCTGTATGTACTATATCTGCCTTGGCCAGCAGCAGAGCAGGATAAACAGTAGTACTGTGCACCTGTCACATAAGAGGTTGTAAAAAAAATTCCAGCTTCTCAGGTTATCATTCTACAATGAATATACACCAGGACTGTATTCAGAGGGAATCCAAGTTGGCAGAATTTATGCATTGATTGTTAATCTAGGTGGGCATGGAGAGAAGTTAGTTGGTGTGGAAACCAGTTGCTGCATGTGGAAGTAACTTATTTGCACCCAGTGTGGTGCTGAGCTCGTGTAACCAGCACAGCAGCAAGTACCCCACGTCTTTGGGGCTGCTGTTTGCCAAATGAATGACACTGTTGTGTGCTGCAGTGCTGGCACTTGAGCACTCTGTGTTACTTTTGGCCGTCCTCCACTTGTCAACCCATGCTGCACTGCATATCCTTGAGAGCTGGGCAAAGTGATCCAGCCATGCTTCCTGGAAGCATCTCTTCCTTCCTGCAGACAAGGACATGCAGGATCAGGATGAAATATTACGGGAAGGATGCTTCTCCACAGAGACACTAAAGAGACGGCTAAGTAGGATCATTAGGCAGAGGCCACATGGCTGCCTCAGAAACAAGGCTGCGAGTACTTCCTCATGAAAGCAAGGAGTTGGGAGTGTGGTAGGACAGACACCACCCTTCTGTCTGCTGAGAAGTTGGATGAGGTTGTCAGAGAACCACTGCTCATGATAGAGGTAGTAATTTAATTACTCAAGGGGTTTTTTTGCTGCTTCCCCTGTAAACTTCCCACACACTGTTTTACTCTCCTGTGTTGCTTTCTTCCCTTAAACTGCCCAAAAGACGAGCAGTCAAACCATGGCAAGTCTGCTTGAAGGTTAGTGACTAAACCTTGTCCATCAACACACTGTAAGTCAGTGTAAGTTGTGACCTGTAAGTCAGCAACATCCTGTTTCTAAATTCTTTACACCAACAACCCATGTCTGCTTGTGGCAGACATCATAGTAGCCTGTGATGTTCACCTAATCCATAGGCAATAACATGGAATACATTGTGCCATCTTCTGTATCTCCTGGAGGAGAATCTGAAAGTTGCATTCAAAAATTGCTGGTTGTGAGGAGGACATTGCTGTGACAACAAAACACTCCTTTCTTGTCTTATACAGAATTTCCACCTTTGTGGGTCAGCTTCTTGAGGACACTTTCCTTGTCAACAGCTCACTGTCTGGCAAAATGGTGAGGGGGAAAAAAAGAACAAAATAGAAAATATTTGGTAAAATGACTTTCTAGTCATGAGGCAAGCATAGAGAGAAAGGGCTTCTCAGGGCAAGACCAGAAGAGAGTTGAGATGCAAGTCTTGCAGAGCTGACAGGAAATTGCCTCTGCATGCACACAAGGCAATAAATGCCTGGAGACTATGGAAAAGAACAGAGAGGTGGAGAGGCACTTTGGGCAAGCATCAGTACTGGAAAGCAAACCCCAGCAGACCACCTCTGTTTCTCACTTTCGCCATCCCATGGCAACTACAGCTCTGATACAGGGCCTGGAGAGGCCCTGTGACTGGTGACCATGGGCTCTTCTCAGAGGGCTTTGGAAATAGCCCCTACTGGGCATCCACTGCTGATCTCCAGTTTGGAACTAGCAGCAGGCCTCAAGATTGCCCAGTGTTAATGGCAGTAGAAGTTCTTTTGGTGACCAGTTAGGTGCCATGGGAGCTGATCAAGTTGCTTTACTCTTTCCATTGTGTTACTCCAGTTTATGCAAGCTACAAATGAAACATTCAAACTGGTCTCTGGGCTCTGCTGTGAGCACTTGCACTTCTCAAAGAACAGTGATGGTTCTATTTAACTGTGGTAATTTTTATTAAAATTTCATAGTAGAAGTTCCATAAGTGCATGGTTCCCAAACCACATTTAAAATGCTTTACACAGTTTAACAAAGCATGAATAAAATAGGCCCTGTGCTGTCAAACACAGGCATTTGTCTCAGAGGACTAGGACCAGCTTTTTGGAGAACTGTACAGACTATTTCATGAGACATAACAAAAGCCGTGTGCACATTGGGTTTCCTAGTGTGGACTGGAAATGCAACACACCCTCTAAAGCAAATGCTTTTGGCAACAGGCATTTAGCTCACGTGATCTTTCAGGTTCAGCCCATAGAGGGTAGCTTTCTTGCTCCCTCGGAATTTTTTGGGCGTTGCTGCAGCTCTCAGTCCTGCCCTGTGATCTGTGCCAGTCATAGCCCATCCATGTGCCAGCATATGGGTTACAGAGCTGAGCAGCACCTGTCTCTGTAGCATCCCCAAGCACTGCTGTGCTTCCCAGCATCTCACTGCTGGTGGTTGTGCTGTGCTGGCTTGTCCTCTCTGGGACTTTTCTTCAGGTCACTGGGACTGTGTGTGGAGCAGGTGGAGTGAGCCTACAGAGAAATGACACACCATGCAGACCCCAACAGCACCAGTGGGGTTTGCAGAGGTGAACTGGTTCTTACCTTTGTTCTGAGGGATGAGGATTTGCATAGCCAGCAAGTTTGTATCTCAATCTGATGGGTTGAAATTGGCATTAAACCAGTTCAGAGGAGAGAAATCTGCTGGAGGGGGTTGGACGTGCAGAGCTGGCTGGGAGGGAGGGGCTGGCAGGGTTGGGGGACATGGCAGTGACAGTGTGTGAGGCTGCAGCAGTGGGGTAAATTGAAGGGGGTCCTCAAGAGGGAAGAAGGTTTGGTGAAGTTGTTACTCCCTGGCTTTCTTTGTGTCCATTTTGGTCAACTAGACCTTCCTGGTCAGTTAGGTCTTCTGTGAAAATGCACGTAGTGGGGATGGCTTGGAATTGATGCTTTTCACTTCTGGGGTTTGCCAGAGCTGAGGCAATTGTGAAAATGAGCTTAAAACAAAGGAGAAGCATGGCATCCTGCTCCATTCGTTGTACTGGTACTAAATGCTTGTAAGAAGTGCAAGAGCTGCAAAGTATATGTCTTGTCATATAAAACTGCTGCTGGACTAATTTCACAGTAACTGTAAAATGATTAATTGCACTTACCTTTGAGGGTTTTACATACCTTACTCTAATTAAGTAGTGATTCCTCATGACCCCTGGACTATGGTTATTCTTTTTGAATTTGGCCAAGCCTGCTGTTAAAAAGATGCACCTTGGGACCCTGAATTCCCTAGCTGTGGTTTTAGTGGCTGTTAGCATGATGTGGCAGCTGGTGTGCCTGTGTCTGATGACAGATTATGACAATGCACAGAGATGAATTACACTGTCTCTATTATATTTCACAAGGAATTGCTATTTCACAAGGAATCAGGCCTAGAGGAATATCTGTGTTAGTCGAGAAGTGAGGCTCTCAAGTTTTCATAGGACATACATGGCATTAATTCCTTTACCTTAATCCCTCGCTTACAAAGTTAATTTTGCTATTTAAATAGTTTCTGGTCTCTTGAACCATGCCAAAACACAAATCAGAACATGCTTTCAACAGCAGTAGAGCACCTGAGTCCATTCTGTCACTGAAAGGAAAAATAATATGTGAAAATGAAAATGGTGAAACAAGATTAGAAAGTTTACAGTATTTCCTGAAATTTTGATATGTGAATTTTTTTTGAGGTCTCAGCAATGTTTGGGACAAAACTTAATTTGTGCAAACTGTTTGCTAATCCCTAGTCTAGACACTCACATTTCCAGTGCCTATTCATTTTTATTTCTGCTTTCATATAGCTTTTTTTTTCTTTGATCTATCAGAGAGCATCAGTCATAAGGAACTGGGCTCTTCTGCTGCTCTAACTCGCACTTGGAGGTCCAGCCCCAAGCATGGGGATACAGGGTGTGTAACTGCATAAAGGACCTAGGAGTATGAACTGTCCTGTTGGTAGGGTAAAAGCCATGACTCTGCACTCACCTGTACACAGTGTGCCTTTAATATACTAAAGCTAATATCTGCTTATATCGACTTCTTCCTGAAGTGAGAGGTGTTTAGGTGAAGAGACAGGAAAAAGCGGGGGAGACTTTAGTCTGCCCTTCTCACAGGGTTTGGCAGGGTTTCATAGAGAACCTGTACTGTTCCTGTCAAGTATCATTTGACTTCACAGCAATAAATGTCCTGTAGTGCAACATCTACGTTCTAGGAATATAATCTATTAAAGCAAGTCAGTCCTTAAAGATAAGCTTTATATTCGCTTTGTCAGGCTAGTTCATAGCTGTCTAGGCTCCACTCAGGATTGTGTCTGCCCTGCTTTTTTAATCTGACTTTGCTGTCGTGTGGTTTGTAATGAGCTCTAACGTCTAGGGCTTTTCTGAGGAGTTGCTACCGTGCTGTCTCTGCCATGTTTTGTGTCAGCACAGACTTGTACTTGTACTTGAACTGTAAATTCTGTAGTGCCCTTATTGAACTGCTTTTACTGTTTTCAGATGTATTTTCTATGTGTTGAGATAATTTTGAATTCTAATCCTGTTACCCAATGAGTCTGAAATCCATTTTTTCTGGATTTCCTATTGATTTGACAAACATGCTGTGCCTGAATATCCAAGGTATTTATGAAAAAGCTGAATAGTGCTGGATCCAGAACCTCTAAGACCTGCTCTTACCCCTCTGCTCTGACAGTGAACAGCTAATATTTATGCTCTACCAGTAGCTTTCCAACCAGTTTCAGCCATTCTGCAGTAGTTTCACCCAGACTATTACTTTTCTAGCTTGCTAATGACAGCATCTTAACAGCCCCTACCAAAAACTTTATCGAAGTCATGATGTATCTGTCTCCTGCTTCTCTATACCCTTGAGCCTGATTACTCCATCACAGAAGAAAATTAGATTGGTCTGACATGACTCAGTCTTGACAAATCTCAGTTAGCTCCTATTTATTACCTTGTTATCTTCTTGGTGCTCATAGATGGATGTTTGGTTACTTGTTGATTATCTATTGATTAGCTGTCTTTCTGGAAGCTGAAGCCAGGCCCTCCTAGCTTTCATCCTCTGAATCCTCTCTTTCCCCCTTTGAAGAGAGCACAAAGAGATACTGTCGGAGATAAAACTGCAAATGGGACTTAACTCTTAACTGACAATCATTTCCCAGTGATCTTTTACCACTTTATGATCTGTAAGTAATGGGAGAACCATGGTATCTAGAAGAATTACCCCTGATAGTTCAAGTTGAAATATATTGTGGCTTTTAGGGCAATAAAGGGCCTTCCTGGCCCTGCCCACTCCCCTGGACTCTCCTCTCACTGCCGTGGTCAGGACCCCAGGGTCTCACAGCCCCTGCCCCAGTGATGCTCAGCAGGGCTGGTCTCCAACTCCCAATAGCCTTGCCCTGCCCAGCCATGGGCCCTGCCAAAGGTGGGCCCTCATCCTGTCCTTCCCCAGAGAGTGCCTGATTCCCAGGGTGGGGCTGCCCTGGTGCCCACTTCTGGCTGGGGCGTGGGATTATCCTCAGCTGCCAGACCCTGCTCCCTGCTATAGGGACCCCCAACCCTTGCACTGTCCTGGGAAAAATATCTCCTGAAGATATGCTGTCATTTCCAGCATTTTCTAGTATGTTCCTGGCAACATAAACCAAAAACATCTGTTGCTTTTATGGGACTTGGAAGGGCAAGAGATAAGTATCAAAGAGCAAGCAAGTGACTGCAAGATATTTAAAATATTTAAAGGTGTGTGATAAGCTGGGCTTTTGCTTCAAATCAGCATTGTTTTCTAGGGCAAAAGGAGAAAGAGAAATGGAAGCCAAGTTTGAAAAACTCTTTGTATGATTTAAGGAAAGAAAACATTTCAGTTTTTAGAGGTATGAAAGTAATTATTTTCTCATCATACTGAAAATACAAATTCAAGGAAGATTCTAGGCAGCAGGCTGTGCAACCAGCCATAAAAGTAGCCAAGATGTTCCTGTAATCCAGCACCATGCCCAGGGGATGTGGTGATGGCTGCAAGGGGCAGAGGGGATGGCAGCAACGTCCCTAGAGAAGGGGTGGCAGAGCAGGGTACTCTGCCTGGAGGAGCAGAGCAGAGGCAGACTCACCCACTGGAGTGTGCCTATGTGTGTCCTACACAAGGGCAGATCCACAAACATTGTTATGCATTGGCTGAAAGAATTTCTCAGTGTTGAAAATAATGCTCTTTTCATTTTTTCTTTCCCCATGAAAAGATGTTTGCCTCATTCTTGTATGGTGAGAAAGGGAAATCTTGGCATCAGGCTAACTTTGGCTGTATAAGGCATAATTTTATGGACCACCTTCATTTTTTTCTCTGACTTAATTCATCTTCTTTCCAAATGGAATAGTCCTAACCTCTAATTTCTCTTCATCCTGCAGTAGCTTCCTTAGAGATACAGGCTTGACAAAGCTAGTGCTCTGGCCATGGCTGCTGAGCTGTCACTGATTTCATATAACTGCTCACGATGGTTTCAGTTTTCTCTGTCCCATTTGCGGTGCACTCAATTTGCTGCATTTCCCATCTCGGCAGATGGAGTGCAGGGTTTCATTTGAGCTGTCCTCGGGGATGCTCAGATCTGTAGCCTGAGTGGTCACGGTTCATTTGAAATCCATCAATGTACATCAGTGGTTCAATTTATTTTTTCTAATGTTCATTGTCTTGCAGTTCTCTATGCTGAATTTCATTTGCCATCATCTTACCTGACTGTCTGGTTCTCCTAGGGCTGTCTGCACTGAGGGGTAGCCCTTGTCAGAGAAAGTTGCAGAAATGAATGTTCTTCAAAGCACTCTCCTGCTTAAGGAATTTGCTGTGGTGTTGGGTCTCTTAAGTTCTTTCCCAATCCACTAGGATGACTCAACCCACATGGTGTGTAGCACTGGGGACCATTCTCTGGTCTCTTGCCCTCTGTAACTCCTGAAAGGAGACCTTTAGCAGAGGGAGAAACGTGATCAAGCTAGTATTAGAGAGTATCCAAGCTATTTTACATAAAAGGATCTCAAGATCTGGGGATTATCTGGTGCTTTGAATGAGATATGTAGGTGCTGCTGTCTGCCTCTTGCAGCGGTTTTTGGGAGCTCTAGTACTCCTTAGCAAGGCTGGAAGTATTTTGTCTTCCTCATTATTTGGTCTATCAAACAACTACCACAGACAATTTGTTAAACTACTTTTATTGTATAAACAGTCTTGATTGCTTTATAAGCAAATGTTTTAGAGTTTGTAGGTTGTTTCCAAACAGAATCACGTACATAACAGAGAGCCAGAGCTGTGCCTGTCCTTTCTCCTGATGACCCTAGTGAATGGTTTTCAGGTGCTGATGTTGTACTGACTCTGTGGCCTAGGAAAGTTAGAGGAAAATTAGGAGAGGAAAGAGGTGGCCCTGGTCCTTTAACTCTTGTGGGTTACTGGGGTCAGTCATGTGCATCTTTCAACTGTATCAGGGACATCTGTGAGACTGAGCAAGTCTGAGCAAGGCACCTATTAAATCAGCTGCCTCTGTGTTTGTGTGCAATAGGGATTGCTGAAAGGCTGAAACTGCTTTTCCTCAAAATACAGTGTGTCAGCCACCTTGGCTAGAGACTGCTCTCAGACATTCATTGCCTGGAAGGATTTCCAAATGCCTGCAGTCTCACACATTCCGTGTAACAGGTGCTAAAGGGAATTTGGCTCTGCCTGAGCCATCAGGAACAGCAGCTTTCATCCCAAGCTCGGTCAGTAAGGATTGCGAAGCCTGCAATTTTCCTCAGAGATGGCAATTTTAACACCCTACCTGTGAGGACTCCTGCTTTCCTTTCCAAGCTCTTGCCTATCCTGCCTTCCCCCATACTTGAGCGACGTCCAGATGCGTGGCAATGTCTGAACTTATTACCTCTACCTAAACATGGGCCGGCTGCTGTCCCTGATGCTCTGGTGCTTGTCTCTGCTCTAGATGACGAGGGCTCCCCAAGGAGAGAAGAGCAGCCGGCGGGGTTTTGATGAGAAGGCTTACTTGTCCTCCAAGGTGCTGAGGGCCGGAGAAGACCCCTACCGCCAGCACGCCTTCAACCAGCTGGAGAGTGACAAGCTGAGCAGTGACCGAGCCATCCGGGACACCAGGCACTACAGGTACCCTGCAGGCCCTGCCCCGAGCCGCCGCCGCGCTCGGCGCGGGGATTCCGCTGCCCTCCAGTGTCGCTCGGCAATGTTGGCAAAGGATATTCTGGGGTTTTCTTTGCCAGCTATGGTTCGCTGCTTCACTGAATTTCATGGTTCATCTGGAAAGATCTCAAATGCTTAGAGAACCTTGACTAATTCAATCCCAGCTTGAGACTTTCCTAATATCTCTTTTTCCAGGTCCAAGCATCATCTTGTTTTAGCACAGCCCCTCCACTGCAGCTTGGATTGCTCATTGGACAGTTGTTTTTTGCCCAACTGCACCCACACTCACAGCTTCTCTCAGCATCCTTCTGTCCTGGCTGCAATGTACACCTTTGTTGCAGCCTTGCTTTACTCTGGTGTTCTTCATCTGCTGTGCCCTGACTGTCTGAAGCTGGTTTGGTGCTTCTTTCCAGCCTGAACATCACTGGATGAGGGCTGCTGGGGTAGGGATGAAACAAACATGCAAATACAGTGTTTCGTGTCTTGCAAAGTGCTTGTTGTTCTGTCCTTGGTTCGCTGAGGGTGTATTTATTCTGCTGAAAAAAAATCATCCTTAAATTGCTGATAGTGCTTGGGTAACTTTTTTGTAGTTTCTGGAGTACAAAAAGGGTAATGCTTTAGTACAAAAAGGTTCTCGAAAACTGTAGGTTTAATAGTAATAGGATAGTGAACAAAAGTTTTCTTCAGTCCTAGACTCTACCCAGAACTATTTGTGGTTCTGGGTATGGTATGGTTGCAAAGCAACATTTCACAGTTGCTGGGATCAGGAAACCAGGCATCTAACTTGATTGAAATTGTGAAAGGGATGCCAGGAGACATGGAGCTTTGTGAGCCTGCCAGCACTGACAGCCCTCAGAGTGCTTTTTGAAGGTGAACAGTCAGGACAATTGTTGTGGGATGTAAGTGTTGTGCTGCTGTTCTCTAGCACAGTATTTGGGACTGGCTTCCTAGTGACTCAGAGGCAACGGTTCCATGTTCTGTGTTGCTGACAAGTCTCCCTGCCATGCAGAATTGCTGTTTTCTGTTAATCTGCTGTCATGTTCTGGCTTAAAACCAGCTCACTTGAATGTGAATTATTGTTTATTTTGATCTGTGATACCATGCAGAGCATGCTTTTCGTGAAGAGCCTCATCTGTTCACTTCAGGCAGAAGAGCAAAATATATGTGATTCCCTGCAAATGTATAGCCATTTCAGACCCAGCTTTTCAAGGATTCCCTTGAGTAATGGAGAGTCCAAAGTAGTAAATAATCAGAACAAAGAACCTATTTCCATGTTTCTCCCCTTTACAGGGAGCAATTTGGAAATGAGCAATCTGTGTTTTGCTATCTTATGTTATAACAATATTGGAATAGTTGCTGGGATGGCAACTCAGGATGAGGACTTACTTCAGCTGATACAAGTTAGATTGTGGACCTGGCTCTTTGTTTAAGGAATGGGGAGAGTCTGTAGGTCACTAACATATCAATTTTTCTTTCGGCACCCAAGTTAGAGCATGGAAATACTTGACCTCACATCCTACAAGCTCTTTCTGACTTGGCATGTAGCTGTTTCTTTGATCCAAAACAAAGAGAGGAGCAACTTTCAAGCACAAACCTTGTCCTTGCTCTCTGTGATGCTGTAGTAATGCTGAAATATTGGGAAAACTTCCCTGAATAACACATACATCAGCCTCTTCTGCTTTTCCACTTCCTGATTCCTTAATACATTTTGTCTGCATTACGTCATGGAGTTATTTTGAAACAATAATAAATATGGTTGGTGTCAGGTCTGTTCTCACATTGTCCACTTTATCAAGTTTCTCTATATGTTTGAAAATTGCTATGTGAAGTTGCTGTCTCCTTAAAAAAACGCTGCAATGAATAAGTCATAAACCCGTAGGATTGAAAGTGATGATAAAACCAGTAACAGTTTAGCAATACTGATAAAAGAATAGTAAGTAAATGTGGAGGTTTGAGAAGTGGGTCTAAGAAGCAAATTGTATTCCCTCTCAGGATGGAGATTCAATCTATGCAAAGCCTTAAATTGTTAAAAGTAAGTGTGGTTTCTTCATCAGGCAGGAAATTAGAGCAGACTGACTGCAGTTTGGCACTGTATGGAAATTAAGAAGGCACTTTGGAGGAGCAGGTCAGCCCAAATCAGCCTGAACTGGATTCAGGATTCACATCTGTGAGTTGTTCTCCTCACAGAAACTTTGTTCTCTGCAGGGAGAAACAGCCTGGTGCAAGTTGATCCTTGGTTCTGAGTGTGAGAATGTATGTATGTACCTAACATTACAAAGTCAGGTGAGAAGAAATAAAGAATTGCTCTTCATTGCCAGTGGGTCCATTAGTGTTGAGCCTCCGCAACTCCCTAACACAGTTCACAGAACTAGCTAATGTTTTCCTTTCTGTGAAGTTTGTGGCCAAAGAATTTGATGTAGCAATGCCTGGGTGTACCAGCTCCATGCATCCTTAGCTTGTCCATGTCCTGTGCATGAATAAACAAGATTTTATGTGATTCACAGGTAAATCCAGGGACTAGAATCCACAACTGAAACTTAGTTCACCGTAAAACCCACACGGCCTCCTTAGCATGCAGCTTTGTGAGTTTAGTATCACGGCCTCCAAACGTTGCTTTTCAATAAGCACAGTTCTTTTTAAGCTCTGCCAGCCTTGGTGCAGGGGCTGCTGAGGCCTCCCTTGCTGCAGTTCAACTGTGCTGATTCTTGTTTTAGCATATTACTCTCTTTTTAGAAATTCCAGGTACACTGCTGCAGTGGCTACTGCTGGGTGATGTTTGGCTGACACTTGTGCTCTCCCGTGCTGCAGGTGCACTTCAGTACGCTATGACACGGACCTGCCAGCCACCAGTCTCATCATCACCTTCCACAATGAGGCGCGGTCCACCCTGCTGCGCACGGTGAAGAGGTGAGCTCAGCTGGGGTGCTGGGCAGGTGGTGGAGTCTGGGAGTGCTCTGGTGGAAAATGAGGCATTTTGCAGCAGTTACACAAGCAGAGTGGCTGCAGTTCCCTGGGTGAGAGCGTTCTGCTCTCAAGCTGGCCCACCAGGACAGGCCAGAGGCCTGGATTGGCACTGTGGGCATATCTGCAAATGCAGAGCATATCTGCAGTTAACCACTGTATGGCTCCAATCGGGGAATCATGAGCAGCAAGAAAGGGTAGCTGGGCCTGATCCACAGGTGACAGGTGACAACAGCCTGTGTGAGCTTGGCTTGGAAGAGTGAGAGGGGACCAAAGAGAACACTGTGTGTTGCTAGGTGCTGCAGAGGGGTGGAGGCTTGGAAGGGACTGTGTTCCATAAATAGAAATAAGCAGCCAGCTCCCTGCTAGGGCACATGTTACAGGTGCTGAGGCTGGCTCACTACGGGCAGGAGTGTAGCTTGCAAGTCTCTCAAGCACAAAGCGGTGAACAAGTCTCAGGGGGACTGAGTCCTTGCACAGGGTCCCTTGCTGGTAAATAGTTGCTGAACCTAATGGCTCACCAGGTGCTCCCTGGGGCTTTGCACACAGCTCCTGCTGAGCCTGCAGAACACTTGCTATCTTGTACCAGTGTCTCCTCATATCTGAGTATCAGCAGTGGCCAAATCTAGCTCAGTAAATAGGTGGCAACGGGTCTGTCAGCAACCACAAACAGATGGAGGGTTGCTGTCATCTGTACCACAAAGTGATGTTCCAGCTGTTCCTTCACTGTCCTCTTCCATCACCCCCACAAAACCCAGGGAGCCTCTTCTTCTTTTAGTTCCCACAGAAAAAAGTGCCCTCTGACTTCTCTAACTAATTAAGTAATTTCTCAAAGGGTCTCTGAAGCCTGCAAGCAGGCCCAGGAACAGCCTGTTGAGGCTGAAGGGAGAGTGAATTGTCTGTGTAGCAGTTAGAGCTGATGGTATCGCTATCAGGAATGCATTATTCATCATTGCCACTTCTTCCCTTGACAGGTCCTGTGGACTTGGAGAAATGTGCTGTGTGAAAAAATAACAGGCTTTTTCAAGTTGGCCTCATGTCTAGAAGGCTGAGTTTCTGCCACCAAGTTTGGTGCTATTGTGTTTCCAGAGACCTGTATATATTACATTGACACGTTTTGTCTTTTTATTTCTGTCATTTTCTTTTCATTTGAACCATACAATGAGTTCTACAGAGCCACTGTCCAGAAAATGGGCAGACTTGTTTGGAATCATGGTGCCACTAGGGCAGCTGGAGGAGATTTCTGCCTTTTCAGTCATAGTTCAGACAGTAAATAGGTGCTGAGAAACCATGGTAGCATGTCCTAATTTTCTTATCCTGGAAAGCCCAGAACTGGACACAGCACTTAAGATGTGCTAGTCTCTCAGATGTAGTCTCCTGCAACCAGAGCCCCCAGCAAAGACCTTGAAAAATGGATGACTCATCTTTTCAGATTGTCACTGCAATGCTGCTGCCACTGGAGGAGTGCTGTTGTGAGGAACTGGCTGCACTCTGCTGTGTATGGTGTAGTGGATGGAATTTTCTCCCAGACCTCTGGCTACCGCTGGGTTCTTCATTTCCAGACTGCTTACAGCCAGTGCATGTGATAGATTTACTCCTTCCTGAAATCACATCAGAAGTGTCAATAATTTATCCCTGTCTCATGAGAGCTCCTGAAGGCTGAGTTCTTCTTGGGCTCTACAGTATTTGCAGTGCCACACAACCAAGCATTGGCTAGTAGCCTCGTCTTTGAGCACTGAAGGTTTGACAACCACACACAAAGGTGCAGATTCATCTCATGGCTGCACTGCTGGAAGAGCATAGGCATAAGTCTGACTTACAGGTTGACGCTGACGTTATAAAGGGATTTGCCAGAGCTCTTCAGGGCCTCTTCTGTAACCTGAGAGTCCCATCTTTCAGCAAAACTCATCTGAATGTGCCAGGCTGAATGACTGCTGTGAGTGTAATTGTTGCTCAAGTCACATACACAGTCAGTGCACCAGTACTATGTAATTACTTTGCATCCCTGGCACTTCGGGATAAGTCAGCTATCAAAGGGACAGGGCTGTTCTGTTCTGTTGGGTTTATGACCTGGCTGTGAGTCTGCTGAGGACCACATGAAATTAGGCAACAGGAAGCGTATAATTGCACTGCCTGCTTACCTGCTGACTAGTCAGGCTTGCAGCTTGTCATTATTTCTATATCTGCAAGAGCTTTCTTAAACCAGGTAGAGCATGATTATTTGGATAATTAGAATGAACCATTTGCGATGCATCTGGTGAAAGTTGAATATGATTCCACTGTTATTATGGGCCTTTTCCCAAGTTCAGTTATGATTACACTGTGGGGATGCTATAAGAGAAATGGGTGTCAAGGAGGAAAACTGATAGAAATGAGCAGCACTAAAAGCAAAATTTTCTATGTCTGAAAACATTTTTAGAGGTCTAATCTTTGAGGTGAATAGAAAATGTATTACCAGTTGAAATTTTCATACATGAGGTCTTTGTAAGTGCCGCTTTTGAGTGTGTGAATTTGGGCCCTCAAAAACCAGCCATAAGACTTTGGGAAATTCTAGAATGAAGTACATGAAAAGGGTACTGGGATTGAACTGATCTTAAACCCAGAGGGAGCCCAAATGTGCTCCCCTGAGCCAGACACTGGCTGACTGCAAGGTAACTCAATGAAAGTGGCAATGCTGGTACCAAAAGATCTTGGGAAGTGACCCAGGGATGATACTTCCACATCACAGGCTTATTTCAGGATGATCTAAACATGGCAGTTCCAGGGGCCAGATCCTGATCTGCACACCCTTCTTGCTAACCTCACATGAACATGTGAACACTTGGATGTAAACACCTCTGGCAGCTCAGCAGTTGTCTAATTCTCCCTCCTGTTTCTGGGGTCTCTGCTGCTGGGTGGAAGCAACAGGAATGATGTGGTGATGTTGCTCCTTGAGGATGGGAGAAATGTTTTTGTATGAGGGAGAGGGGGAAATAGAGGAGTGACCGTGAGGAAGAATAACGTATTCCCTCAAGCACCCTGTTGCTTGTCCCTTCTGGTCTTCAGAGGCAGCAAAGGCTGCATACCTGCCTTTTAGTGTGGGCTCCAGCCATATGTTTTCAGTGTAGAGGGGGACAACTGGTTAAAAATATCCAGCAAGAGTCTAAAGGAGGGGAATAGGGGAGGAAAAATGGGAAATGGGCTGTCAGACAAGAGGTGTGAATGTGCCAGTTCAAATGGCTGGCATCCTCAGTCCTACAGGAGATGTGTGTCAGTCAAGAGCTGCTTGCCTGCTTTGATCTCTTTTCCTTGCTAGGACATAGCTGTCACTCTCAAATCAATCACTTGCTTGGTATCCTGTTCTCCTTCAGAAACTATTGTCACTCAAAAGGCATTTTATGTGATTGATGTCTATGCATGATTAATCTTTAAGCCATACCATCACTTCTGCTGCCATGACTATTCTTGCAGAAGAAAAAGTCAAGTGCTTTTTGTTTGGCCCCTCTCTTTCTGATTTCAGAAAGTCATTATTGCAGGTACCTTTTGTTTTTGATGCAAATGTAAAGATGAATTATCAGGCTCTAAGTAAATGATTTGAACAGCTGTCAGTGGTTCTGTGCCTATGCAGAGGGCCTGTAAAAATTCTGATTAAGAGAATGCTGTTGTAATGCTAGAGCATTTGGTGTAGCATCTCATTACAATAACCATTTAAATAATGGCTGAAAAATATATTATTTTAGAGCAAAGGGAAAAAAATGTATTCTTCTGCTAACATCCAGAATAAACAAGATTATCTGTGAACTCAGGGGGGATGGACAGAGGAGAGAAACTCATTGGCAGTGCTGATGTCACATTCATGCTAGAGAGTAAGGACTCTGATACTGAAAGAAGAAGGAAGCTGTGAGAAAAGGCAAAGGAGATAGGGAATCCATTAGATGAGGGGGGAACAGTCCATATTTCTGCTGTAAAAGGCAATTGTCATTTGGATTTTGGAATTCTAATAATACATTTTTGTGCCTGGAAGTGTTTGTCGTGGCAGTCTCTGCACCGCAGCGAGGGGAAATGTTAGGATTACTGTGTTAAAAAGACAGGGATGACAAAGTGCAAAGAAGATTAAGGATCTTTCCCAAGGATCTACTGCAAATTATTGCAGAACTGAGAGAAGAACAGGGCACTGTACAATGAGCTGTGAACTACTCAAGGGATGTGTCCTCTCTACTAGGGAATCAGTGGACAGGTAAAGAACAGAGAACAAAATGGGGCTTTTTTCCCAGTTACATTGAGTTGAAAGAACTGAAACTTGTGGAGGAAGTGTGAGCATTGCCAATAGTCAAGCTAGAGGAAGAAGGAATAGAATACCATTTTGTAGTCATTATACTGCAGTCTATCTGGGTTGTTTTGCACTGTGTTTGCACAGACAAGAATTTCAGTGCAGGGCAACCTTGTCTGTAAAATATGCAGATGATGGTTGTGCTGGGAGAAGCTGCACTTAGAATGACACAGGAACATCCCCCCCACCTCCCACCCCACCATACTAGAGGATCCAGAGAGACATAAACCAAGAGAAGCAAATGAGATTCAGCACTGGAAAATGCAAGCTCAGTCATCTAGGGACATGTAAGCTCAAAACACAAATACTATCAGAGGCGTATGAAGCAATGGGAATCTGAAATAGTGTGGGATGTGATACTGAGCAGCAGAACAGTCAGAATTTTGCTGTATGAGAAAGCAGAAAACTCTTCCAAACTGAGGGAACTTTGGCTCTGTATGCAAAGCCATCAGTGGTGTTACTTAACAAGATGGCAATTTATTTCTCTACACCTTCATTTCCGTGAGTATGGGACTATTCTTGTTGTCTATTTCCTATATAAAACAGCCACAACAACAACAGCAAAATCCAAAAGAAAAAAAGACGGAATTTTTTCTCCAATATTGCTCAAAAGAGCAGGTGCCACTGAAATGAGACAGGTTGCCAGGAGGACAGTGTTTGCCTCTGTTTTCAATATTAAAATTTGCATAACTGCCCTCTTCATTGGACTGCCTAAGCATCACTGAGCAACCTTTTCAAGTTAATGAGGATCTGCCTGTGCTCAGAGGCATTGGAGGAGGCTTGAAGGGAGGATATGCTGTGTGATGGTAGTAAAACCATGGAAAAAGAGTTCAAGCATTTTAAATTAATGAGACTGATAAAAAAGTCAGAACTGAACTGCTCAGACTTCAGAGTACCACAATGCTTTGATGTCTGAGGAGGGCAGAAGCTTTTCTCTACTTTCCTCATGTGTGTCCTGCAGATGCAAACTCATTGCAGACCTGAAGGTCTTACATAGTATGGTGCAACCAATCTGAGCAAAGGGGGTGCTTTCAGCAAATGTGGTGCTGGTTTGAAAGACAGACAGGTAACAACCAAAAGGCAGGAAAAAAATCCAAATCCATATTGACAATGTTGACAATACTTCCTTCCAAAGAAGGGAATTGGTGAGAAAGCCTAGGCATGTTGCATTGAGATAGAGCTCCTTGCTGGGAAAAGTGGCAGCTCTTTATGCTCATCAGGCTGCCTCAGGCCAGGTGGTTCTCTCCATTTCACTTCTGTTTAGGGGCAAGGCATGCTGCAGCATCCTTTGCTAGCTGCCCCAGGCAAGTCCCACAGTCAGCTCCTGGCTCTGGGTCCTTGTAAGGTCTGGCTGAGATGCCATAATAGCTCTCTGGGATATTCTCACTTGTAGTTTGGACCTGCCAATGAACAAAGGCAAGGTCACTGCTTCCACTTTACTGGAGATTGGTATTCCTGCTGTAATGCATAGCACAGCAGATTTCTATCAGTCCTAACATTGTCATTATGGCAGCTCACAAAGTGGCTTTTTCTTTCCTGGGTCCCTGCAGTGTTCTGAACCGCACCCCTCCCAGTCTCATCCAGGAGATCATTTTGGTAGATGACTTCAGCTCAGATCGTAAGTTTGGACCTATTTCCTTTATGCTTATTTCTTCCCTTCTGTTTTCCCATTTTTGTTTACTCTGTTGAGTCCCCCTCCCTCACAGATTCCCTCCTGTCTGTATGCAGGAGAAAAGGAAAGGAAAATAAGTCTGCTCATGCATGGCAGAGGCCAGAGCTTCTTCCTCTTTTTCTTTCCATTCCATCTTCCCTTTCTGTCAGCGTGGCAGTTTTTGCTAGATTGCCAGAGATCTCTGTCAAGTTTCATTATGCACCATTTGCTGAGTCTTTTAGCAAGATACGTATGTAGCAATGATGTACATGATCAGACCAGGTACTTACAGACCAAGAGGCAAGAAGAGGATGCAGCGGAACGTACAGAAAATTGCTGCCTGGGGTCCTGCAGGCAGGCCTAGGTGAGACTGTGCCTGGGATCCCAGGTGTCCCTGTGGGAAGCTGTGGCAGAGTTACTGCTTTGGACTGCACTTTCTTCTGCAGCTTGGCACAGGGATAGAGTGTCTACTGCATCAGTTCCACCAGATGTGCAGACTGGAGGCTCTGGAGTCTTTCTGTCTGTACAGTTGTTCTTGCTCCTGGCTGTTGTGTAGTAGTTGTGAGTTGGTGGGGATAGAAGACTTGCTTCTCCCATGATGTGTTCTAGATTCAAGGACAATCTAGTTATGTACCATTTATAATAATCGATAATTACTCCTCCAGAACACTTTACAGATAGCTACAAATGCCCTTCTTGGCCTGCTGAGGTAAGGAAGCAATGCTTTTTTTATTTTGAAGCTAAATGCTTATGTAGCTTTGGGCACAAAAAAACATTTTTAAAGATGGATGCTGAGATGAGGGATTTAAGTTTCTGAGAGCCTTACAGTGTGTTTGAATAAGTACTGAGATGTGCTCAGCTGTTTAATTTCAGTGTTTCTGAGTACTTCCAACAAACAAGGCTAAGTGTTCCACATTCTGCACCTAAAAATTCAGTTCTTAATGGGCAAAGTGTTCAAGATCAACAGTGCTGTATTTCTGGTACCTGTTCTGTGCAGGGTTCAATCAGACACTCCCATGTAGGCTCTTGAGTAAATAGAAAGATTTTTAAAAGGCTCCATCCTGTCACAGCTCTTATTTTTTCATTGGCAGTTGGATATTTGTGGATATAGCCACTTCCCTGAGACACCTTCATGGAGGCAGTACAGTACATGTTTGAGGTCTGACACTTTCCTTTAATACCTGCTTCAGTTTCTCCATACATACTGAGAGTCTGTCATCTCTGGCAAGTAGCTATAGTCAGAGTGATGTGCTCCACTCCTGTAGAGTGAACGGCTGAATAAGGATTCTCATACCTGAAGCTGTGACTTGGCAAAGATAAGAGCATTGCCTTCCCTTGTAGCAGAGTTCCAGCAAAATCTTGATGCTCCATGGGTCAGAGCACCTGCCACATCCCTTGGATGATGCAGCATCTGCCAAAGTGCTGATGTAAGAGCAGTATTTCAGTTTGCACGTGTGCTTGAGAATGGAAATGCTTGTACGGGAACATGCTAAGAGGTGCACTTTGGCTAAGGGCCTTGGCATTCTCCCCAGAGTGCTCAGTCTGTGGGAAGATGACAGCAGGAAAGAAGGGGCATGAGACATGAAAAGGAATATGGAATAAACATGGAAATTGGGGTGAATTTGATGGAGCAAGAAAAAAGAGCAAGTTAGAAGTTGCTGTTCCTGTGACATCTGCTAGAGCAGGAATAGAAAGGATGACAGAGAACTAAAGACTCAGTGCTCATTGCTATCTGGCTGGAACAGGTAATTGTTCCTTTCCCTCATATTCCCTAGGTAATGTAAATGAGGGATGCCAGGAGTTTCTGGCAAGCTACCAGCAAAGCCCTTGGTCAGGCACCCATGTGTCAATATGATGGTGTCTCCAAGGAAGCGGGTCACATCCCAGTGGCCTTTATTAAATAAAATCAAGTGGAAACTGCCCTGAGAACAAATGGCAGGAAATGCCCAGATGAGCCACAGAAGGCAAAGAGAATGGATTAGATCACTTTATGTTACAGAACTCTCTTTTCCGTGGCTCTTTGGTGATGTGCAGTCCTGCTTCCCTGTGTTCCCTCCATTTCATTAGTGCCCAGTGCCACGCTACCAGCACATGCCCCATTGTTCTTGTGAAATGCTGAGCAGGGGAGATGGAGGCCTGGCTGCTCAGGGGATTGGGAAACACGGGCTCAGCTGCCTGAGGAGGACAGCAAGCAGGCAGTGCTCTTCTGTGTACTCTGTAGACAACAGGATAGAGGCCATCAGGCTGATTAATGTGATGTTACGTGAAAGCAGAATTTCTCCTCCCATGAAGAAGCAGGAGGACAGATAATTGGGACTCTCTGTTGAAGCCAAATAATTCATGCATGTGTACCAAATGTCTTTTTTGCCTTTCCCAAGCTGAGGACTGCCAGCTCCTTACCAAGATCCCAAAGGTCAAGTGTCTACGAAACACCCATCGAGAAGGTGAGTGTGGAAAACTTTCCAAGTACAAAGATTTTGCCTATTTTTGCACATTACCCTGGTTGCCTCCCAGCTGCTTGCATGTTGTTTCATAGGTTTGTTTTTTTTTTCAGAATAAGCCTTTGGAAGCTCTGGGGAGGGAGAACACAGCTTATCAACTCTCAAGCTTTAGGGGTCTCATGTAATACTTAAATAATGAGAAGTGGTGTCCAGAGGCCTTGGCTGGAACAAAGACCACATTTTAAGATCTTTATAAATAAAGATCCAGATGTGAGTCTTGTCCTTTTAAACACAAGTTAACTCTTGCATTTTCAAGTGCAAGATAACAAGCTGTGTAGGAGACATGGGAGAAGAAAAAACAATCATGTATCTATCATGAAGAGATACAATTTAAAAAGTTTTTTCTCATATATCTGCTGTGTATATAAATGCCTCTGACTTCCCCAGCTGCTCTTTAGTTTAACTCACATGTGCTGGCTTATTTCTAAAGTTGTCAGTGCACAGCAGGTTGGGAGCAAGGATCTAGAAGGAGAGACAAAAATGACTGTTTAGTTCACCAAGAGCATCCCATGTAGTGGGATCTGAGAGCCAGGCTGATATCTCTGCAGGGCAGAATAAAGGACAAATGGGAATAAAGCAGATAAGCAGTAAGGAAGGCAAAAAGCAGAGAGTAGAATTTGACCATGGGGAATTGGTGATGGAGGCAGCAGGGTGCTCAATGGGAGAGTGAGTGAGCAGGCAGGTGTCTGTGAGGAGGGCTGGAAGGGAGGAGCAAGGAGCCAGGTGTAAGTTCTGTTGTGGACAGAAGTGACAGGAGAGGTCATTTATTGTACGATGGGAGGGCTCATCTGACTGTCCCCAGGGTATGCCATGCTCTGAAGCTGCTCTCTGCTCCTGATAGAGATTTGATATAGGAGAATAGGACTCATCTGCTCTTCCCCTCTAATGGCCACACAAACTATTTTTTTCTGAAGGAGGCCCAAATGTTTCCTTTCCTAACCTTCCTGCTCCTTTGCTGTCCTTTTCTCCTGGAAGGGCTGATTCGCTCTCGGGTGCGAGGAGCTGAAGTGGCAAGTGCTGACATCCTCACCTTCTTGGACAGTCACTGTGAAGTCAACAGCGAGTGGCTGCAGCCAATGCTTCAGAGGGTGAAAGAGGTGAGCACCATGTCCCGCTCTGGGATGGACGGAGCTGTTGGATCCCCTGCCCTCACATGTGTCTGCAGAACTGGTGAGAACAAGGCCTGCCAAGGTACTCCTCGGGCAGGCTGTTACAGAGGAAGGTAGAGCCTGAGCTAGATGGGCAAGATCCCTGATGGGATCCTGTTCTGCCAGTGTGATAAGGCAGGAGGTGCAGAGTGATGGGATGCAATGCTGAATGCTGGAGCCACCAACTTGTACCTCTTGTCTCCTGCAGGCATTGTGCTCCCTCATCCTGTTCACCTGTATGTAGGACAGCCCCTTGGGCAGCATACATTGTGCAACTTTTCCATGGTTTCCATCTCACTTGCTGCTGGACCCTCCCCTCTGCCTTGTCACTGCCAAAACTTTCCTTCCATTAATGTTCCCACTGAGCTGCCACCATACATCAGCTGCATGCAGGCAGCTTCCTATCACAGAGAAGCTGCCTGTGAGTGCAGGGATGTCCCTTTGATGGTTCACTTGGCGAAGGATTGATGTAAGGCTGGAAGAATGAAAATGAGGCAGAAATATTAGCAGCTGTCACCCTGACTCCACTGTAGAGCTGGAGGGAGAGATCATACAGCTCTGCTGTAAGATAAGGCAGGGGAGAGGTGATGGGAGAAACCCTGCTTGCAAGTGGCTGTGATTGTTCCCCTCTGAAAGGAGGATCCCATGAAGTAATGAGCCTCAGGAGAAGGGGTGGAGGCTTTAATGATGCTTTGTAAGCCTGTCTGATTACCTTAAAAGGAAGGAGCAGAAGGTGAAACTTCAGAATTGATGAATTAAAAACTTCTGCTTTTTATTCTTCAATAAAGCCCATAAATGTTTACTTTACTTACCGGTTTTTAAGTCAAGCTGCAGCACCAGCATAGGGGTTCCTAGGCAGAAAAACCTCACTCATTTCTTTAGAGAGATCTAAATTGCAAAAGCCTGTGTGCTAACTCTAGTACACAAATTTTTTAGTGAGCAGATTTCAAGTCAACCTATTTCTGACCTACTTCCTACATTTTTGATGTGCATCCTATTTCAGATTTCAGTCTTGCCCTAGCCAGTCCTGGCGCAGATTGGTTGGAGTAATGGCTGGCACACCAGGCTGCCAGGTGGGTGCTGGAGTCTCAAGCTGGGCAGACACACTCTGGCTGGGCAACCATCACAGCTCAGAGGGGAAAAAACATGAATCCTCTTACCAAGGGTGTCCCATCCTTGTTAGGGAGGATGAGGCAGTAAGGCCCTACAAATATGATTGCCCAGTAAAAGAGTATAAGTGTAAGGCCTAGGAATGAAATTGAATTAAAAGCTAAGTTTGAGTTGTAGGATGCCAGGCCGGAAAAGAGTGATTGAGTTAACTAAAGG
>VZUI01007532.1:0-35350 GCA_013401135.1 Cettia cetti
GGAAGGAAGGAAGGAAGGAAGGAAGGAAGGAAGGAAGGAAGGAAGGAAGGAAGGAAGGAAGGAAGGAAGGAAGGAAGGACAATTAAGGGTAGAAATACATTTGTTATGCCTTGTAAATTTTTATTTATTGGCATTATTATGTCAATAGATATAAAGTCCAGAAAACTTGCTAAACTTGCTCATATTTAATAATTTACATATTGCTACTTACTGATCTGTGCCCTAGAGTGAGATAAAACTGGTAAAAAATGTCCTATCAAAGAACACATTTTCTCTGACAAGTGAACTATAAAATACATTCTCATTTTACAAACTCCTCTATTTTTCCATCTTTGATATTTGTAGCAAAGGAAAACTATGATTTTTTCCCTTGTTTGTTCCTCTGAATGGAGGCTGCAGAATGGAGAGAAGCAGCTCTCTGGGAGGAAGCACAGAACTGGGAAGGAAAGAGAGGGAATCATTGCCACCGAGTGGGAAAACACAAAACTGCAGCGTGTGCCTCCGCTGGTTTGATTTTTTTTCCCCTGTTCAGCTCTGATGCGAAAAACATGTTAATCAGCCCTCTTAGCAGCTCCCTGTAAATTTGGTGCAAGTTTTCAACTTTGCTTAATTATTTCCCTCAGCAGAATTTAAAGCATATTTGCCCTGCCTTAGAAATTTAGTAGGAAGTTTGGGGTTTTTTTCAAATAAATATAGAAAAGTCATCTAGTGACTACAGTTAGAGTTCATTCATTTAAATGTCTCACATTTAAAGAATATTATTCAATGAGAACTTTTTTTTTTGTTTTCTTAAAATCAAAATCCAAGTTCACAAAAATCAGCAGGAAGAGAATAATGGCATTCTCTGCAGGGCAAAGAAAAAGACCACGCTACTAATCTTTTTATTTATTTGCAGGGGGTGACATGTATCATATTAGACAAAAGTACCTGCAATATAAAATAGTGGTTAACGTTTCTCAATGCTCCCAAAGTTGTCATAAAATAGTCATCCTTAAATATACAATGCATTTTTAAAGGTATATTCTGATTTATAATGAGGACCTGTTGTTTCTAATTCTTTCACTTTTTCTGCAATATTGGGTACTACTTAATCTTCAGGATTACTATGCTCACAGATACATTCTTTCATTCTGTTTCTACTTACAAATACCTCCACCATTTAGTTAAAAACACAGTTAATAAAAATTTAGACTCTGGGGAAATTTAGAATATCATTGCTATGCCCTAAAAAAATTGAGAATAATACTTGGATATATCACAATGTGTTTGTCAGGTTTGAGAGGCAGCAGAGCCTGGGTTCAAAAGAGCCCGTACAAATCAGGCAAAAGAAAACTTTCCAAGACTCAGTGAGCCTTCCAGCACTGCTTTCAAAACCTTTTGTTAGCTTTGAAAACGTTGAGAATTGTGAAATTCAGAGAATTCACAAATATATATCCAACTCCCCCTTTTCTTTCCCTAACTCTTTGTCAACTAATTTTCTCTGAAACTGTAGCTTTTTCCTAAATATTTTCCATTAGTTATTTAGTGGTGGTCATCGCTAGGTCGTCTTTCTGTGACTCTTCTTCTTAGCTGTTTAACTATGGAAATGCTCTGATTAAGACTCCGGAGACAAATTAGGAATGAAGATTCAGTCAACAGAAGGGAGGCAGGAAATCAAGTATCATAAAGTCAAATTTAGAGATTCAAAGAAATGGAGGTTCCTAATTCTCTAGTTTTTGAGTACCTTTACAGAAGTAGCTGTGATTTTACCAGCATCTGGGTGATGGAATGGAATAAATTGTCCTTCCTGAGCAATTGGCATCACCAGAACCAGCATCACCAGAAAAAACAAATTCAAACTGCCATTATTGATGTTGATATGAAAAGTTAGAAAAATCAGAAAAAAACCAAATCCTGACATGTCTCATTTTTATCTAATTTTGTTTTTTAGGGTAGTATAATTCACTGAAGGATGGGTATAATTGGTCTACTTTAGCTCCTGGTAGTACTAGCTATCTGCAGGGGACAGGAACATTGGTTCTGCGTGGCCATGGGTAAAAGATAAATGTAAGTATAACTGAATCACTGCAGAGCTGCTATAAACACTCTAATATGTAAACAAAAGAGGAGCAATGATGAGTTAGTATCTCTGTATCTATATAGAAATAAATTTCTCTGTCTCACTCAGGTACTTATGTTCATGGAAAAACCTGAGTTTCCTAATAATTTCAGATCAGCAGGATATCCTTGAGAGCTATCAAAAAGCCTGGTGTGGAATTTAGCTGCAGCTGTCCATGCAACATTACTTGATTGTGCTGAGCCTTGCATCTTCATTCACAAATCGCACCCAAAGCTCCATGTCTGCACACTAACAGTACTCTGTACCATGTACTCTGTGATACCCATTAGGAATCTCATTCAGTTGGTAAATTTGGGGGTCAAACCTGTGTGAATTTTTGTTACTCTGAAACATAAAAACCTGAAAGTCCCTGTGGGTCAATCTGTTTTTTGGGACCTTGCCTCTGAGCTTTACTCAGGACTTTGATCTCCTAATCCAACATCCTTACAGCATCTTAGCACTTAATAATGGCAATCAAATATTTTCTAGTGTGTTACAGAAAAAGAAAAGCCATCCAGTAGAATCAATGGGTTGTTATCCAGAATTGTTCAACTGAAGTGATTCTGTTTCACACCAATTTTCATTGAAGATAAAAGGGCAGATTCACAGGTCCATCAACTTGACAGGCACTGAATTTCTAACTTTTCTGGAGAAATGAATTACCCTATACATTGAGGGAACATGTTTTGTTGTTTTACTGTCCTTACTAGGTTGCAAGTTGTTGGCCCCAAACTGTGGTAAAAACTGCACTTGGTTTATTAACTTCTAAAATAATCTCAAATGAAAATAGATGTTTGTGTGTTATTATATGAATATTTAAGACTATAGTAAGATGTAAAATGAGTCAGGTTTTAAGTCAGTTTTTAATCTCTTTCTTGTTATTAGAAAAATATAACAAACAAATCAGCATAAACCACTCATTGTCTAACAGAAAAGCTGTTACAAATAGAGAGGGAAAAGTTGACAATGCAAATTAATAAATTATGACAAAAAATAAAGTATCAGCTCCCTTTCTTCCACATTCAGAAGCCTACACTTGTCAAGATATATTCTCCCCACAATTTCTCAACTGGCTCTGGCAACAGGCCAAGTCCAAACCATGCCAAATGAATTAGCTTAACGAAGGTATAAATATGCTCAGACAAAAAGATCTCACACGTGACTGGTTTATGTGATGTTCTTTCAATTTGCCGTATTCCAATAAGCCTCAATTTTAATTTCATAAGCCTCACAATTCATTTCGCATTGGTGAATTCTCCTCCCCTTCAGTTATTAACTATTTAGGTGTGACTAATGAAAAAAAGAAGTCAAATTGCATATTGGTTTTATCAACAGTTATAGATAATTAATTAATCATTGGTTCTATTTAAATTGGTTGAGTATTATTATGTAAAAGTAAGTAATCAGCGCTGAGTTAGCTTTCATTTTCATATTCTATATGCTCAACTGAACACACTCACAAACATATAAATTTCTTTTCATGATAAATACTCTTTGGAAATTATTCATTTCTTTGGCTTTTGTTATTTTCTAGCATTTAGGAAGGTTTATGGCAGCTAAATTAAACAAACTTAAATACATTATGAAGAAACTACTAATAACTGGAGCTAACACTATGCAAATACACAGTAACAAATAGTGAATCATCATATCCTATTTAACATTACAAACTGGCATCATCAGAATGAAGAAAAATGCTAAAATTTGTCGTGTTTTGTTGATCCATACAGTGATCACACAGTATTTTTCCTCCTAAATTGTCCATCCACCAAGTATGTTTAAAATATCACAGACTAGTTACTATTACAGCTATCAAAAACTGTAAGACGCAGTATGAAAAGCATTTTATTTTAAATAAATATGTTTTATTATAAGTATTTTGACCCATATTCCCCATGTCTGTATTAAATGAGAAAATCCAGAAAAGGCCAGTTATAATAATGAAGAAGCTACTTAAGGAGCAGAGGATCTGCAAATGGATAGGACAAGTGTAATAAACACCATTTTAAGATCATACTATAGGAATCAGAAGGGACTGAACACATCCTTAACCTTAGGACTTCTCTTTTCCTAACTCTTAAAATATCATGCCAGTTAGAAAAATATATATAAAGATACAGTTTCATCCTATCCTTCTCTAGGAATTTAGCATCATTTCAGTCTGTATTTCTGCCATGTGGGAGTTTAAATCCACCCAAAACATCCGGCTTCCTGCACTCTGGTGGCTGAGCCTTGCCATACATTCAACACCCCAAGAACAGCAGGGCTGTTCTTGGTACCATGTACACTGCAGAACCATGACACTATCTTATTTTGCATTTTTTCAGGAAAATTATGGGACTCAGAAACTAAGCCCTGCTCCTGCACAGAGTCTGGAGTCTTCTTGTCCTTTTACAGTTGTTTCTGAGCCTTTGTGAGCTCGGTGGGAGCTGCTGACTCCACGGAGCTGATCAGTGGGGTTTTGCTTCATGCTACACAGCAGTTCATACCTCCTACTGACTTAGGAACTGTACTACTACTTTCTGCCATAACTGTGGTCTGTTCCGTACTCACAAAACAGTTATAGCAGCTACATGTATAAAATCATACTAAAACACTGAATTAAAAATAAACTTTGCTCAAAAAAATTTTTTTTTCTTCACATCCTGGAAATCATCATACTGGTTTGCATTTTTAGTGAGGTTTTTGAAGATTTTCATGGTCTGCTTTACAAATACTGGATTTTTTCTGAGATCATTTATCAGTCAATAAAATTTTTGGATAAAAAGACATCCATTTTTCTATTGCCTTCGGTATTGTGGAACGTAAAGTAATTCTGTTAAAGTACTATAATGTTTCTTGAATTTAGTTAAAAACAGAGAAAAAAAAGAGATCTTCCTTTCTCCAATATTAGCTATATATATTTTCTTTCTGTATTTCCAAATAGTCTCTTGCCCTAATACATTTCAATGGCACTCAATTATGCAAACCTATTTTAACTCTGCAAATGCTGAGTTTTGACCCACCATTATTGGCAGATACAAAGTATTTATGTTGGATAAATTATGAAATGCCTTCATTGCCCAAAATCTAATGCCAATGGCATTTTTCAAATAGTCTACAACTACTTCTCACAACTGCCAATGAAATTTTTTTCCTGTGGAAAATCATGATAATAATCTCGCTTATCCACATTCAGTTCTGCATAGAAAGGACAGAAGTGAGAAAGAATGCAATGGTGGAAAGCTTGTATCCTGCACAATTTAAGCAAAACAAGGAAACATTTTGCTTGAAGATTTATTTTTGTGTGCATAAATGAATCTACACATTTCTGGAAGAAAGCAAGAAAGCACTCTCGTGGTCAAGTTGAAAAGTAGCCTTTTACACAAAAGCTCATTTGCCTCACTCATGCTGCATTTCCAATGGAACTTTCAGTAACGTATGAGTGAATTGTATGCCTCGCAAGGTATTAAAAAAGTGGATAAAACTGAGTGGCCATGTCACCTGAAAATTCACCGTTCTCATTTTAATCACAGCATACAAGGTAGGCTAAGAAAAAAAAAATTAATTAAAAAAAAAATCGATCTTTTATTCTCCTTGTCGCTGCGTCTGCAGCAAGCACGGAGGCAGTTTGGGCTGCCGGCGGCCCGTAGTTCCCCTGGCAACCGGCAGGAAGCGTCGGCCGTGCCCGGAGCCCGCGGGGAGCGCGCTGCCCGGAGCCCGGCGTGCCCAGGGAGCGGGAGCCGGGGGCGGGACGGGGGCCCAGGGAGCGGGGTGACCCCCTCGTGCTCCCGCGGGGTCCCTGGATGTCCCACGGGGCTCGTGAGGGCCGGGCCGGGGGCCCTGAGGGACCTCGCCGGAGCTTCTCTCCCCGAGCCTCTCGGCGGTGACGGCGCTCGCAGCCCCTCGTCTGTTTCTGCCTCTGCACTCCGGGAGAGTTGGCGCTCAGCAGGGTAAGGGAGCAGCCTCGCCTTTCAAATCCCACTGACTTCCATTCTGCCTGCCTTAAGTGACTTCTAGATCCCGAACTCCAGGCTGCGCTTTTCCTCCTTTCAAAGTTGTCTCTTGAAAGTGCTTCTCCTTTTTCTGTTTAAAGTGTCGCTCCTTTATTTGAAGTCTGTTATCTGCCTGTAGATGGGTCATTTCTGTATCAAACCTCGCTTGTTTGATTCACGGCTGTGCTTCACCTGTCTGATCTCTACATAAACGTGTGACCCTTCCAGCTACACGAGAGCATTCATCTCTGAACAGTGAGACCTTATGAAAAGTACTTTTTCTGCTCAGTGCTAGCTAATGTACCTTAGCACGTATTTTGATTACTTGGAAAATAGAAAAAATGAAATACATCTGAATTACTTCTAAATACTTTTCTGAGAAAAAACAATTTTGTAGAATAGTAAATATTCTAGCAAGCTGACTGTATTATGAGCAATTGTGCATTTCAAATTCTGACATGGATAGCACTATTTTGTGATACATGCTGCTATTATCAAGAACTTATCTGATGCTTTTATAGCATTAAACGATTTTGATTCTTAATTTTCTGATAGTTAAAAATCTGACTTCTAATGCTAATGTGATCAGAATTTTATGATAATAAATGGATATACAAAATCACTAGATTCTATTTCTATATTAATGTTTTCCATTTGACTTCTATTTTACAAACAGAATAGTTCCCTTAAGTGTCATGTAAGTTTCTGTGAGTTCTGAAGAGATTTAATTGACTAATTGTGGTATATTATTTCTTTTAAAAACACTTGCAGTGGAGACGGGCCACATTCTGGAAGTGTGAGGAAAGAGAAAACAAAATGTACAGTAGATGAACTGATTTGAATCACTAGTTCTGATTAAATCATCAGTCAAGAAGTATTGATTTAAACTTTCAATTTTGGATTTGCATTGTATTTTAGCTAATTTGCTAATCATTATTCTATGTTGTTTCACAGCATTCAGTAAAACTTAGGCACTTCATTTAATTCTTTCCACAAGCCATAAAGACAGCATATCTACACACGTGCTGGGACCTTATCACTTACCAGCAACAGAAGCAATACTAAAAATTTCATAATGTAGATGATGACAAAGGTACCTGACTGGAAATCCTGTTCAGAGGGAAGAATTAGAATAGCCAAGCTAATCAAGGACTGCACGAGCAAGGGTATGGCAGAGGTTAGGTGGCTGATAGATCTGAGGGCAAGAGAGTAGCATTGCAAATCTGTCTCTGGTTCATCCTGATCTCAGTATTCAGCATTTAATCATGTTTTTAACAAAAATAGATGTCGTCAAGGGTGATGGCTGGACAGCAAGAACACTGCTCATCCCTGAGGAAATGTTTGTTTCTCTGTGTGTGGCTTCCTATTATTTTTATCTCTGTATGGTGTAATTTCTTTTTCACTATAGGAATCTAATGTCTTATATACTAAACTGTTTTTTTTTCCATGCAGAATAAAACACAGCAAAAATTACTAAGCATTATAATATTCAAAACTAGGATTTTCACTCTTTATAATTTTATTAATATTTGAAATCATGTTATCTTCCAGGAATAATTTATATTATTCATCATAGTATCAGACTTGGTATATTAAATAGGTAGAGAACTACTATTTTTTTTAGGGACACTTTCACCTAATTACATCCATTTGTATGAACATGTAGCTGGTGCATTGACTTACAAAAATAAGGGTAATTAAATCAGTATTTAAGAACGCAGACAAAGTTATTTTTGCAGTCATTTTTAAAAAGTACTTTCATTCTTCTTAGTGGAATTTGAATTAATTTTCTGTGTTCTTTTTTTTTGCTGTCTTGCATTTTTGTTCTCATCTCTTATTGATTGTGGTTTGGGTTTTGTGTCCTGAATGTACTTGTTTCATTCCTTCATCCTGGACCTTCCTCAAATTATTGCTTTCCTCTGATGTCACTGTACCCAGCCCTATTTGACTCTGGGTTCTTCTGCATAGCCCTTTAATGCTGCTCAGATTTCTGTAGGCTACCCTAAAAGCAGACTGTATCTAAATCACTTTTGCTGCAGGTCTCAAATGCATGTAAAGAGGAACAGGTTAGGAAACATGTGCATTTGAAATATGGAGTGACAGGGCTGTTACAATTGTCCCATGCCTGTGTCTGATATATAAGAATATGCATCTGTTTCCTAGTGCACTTACTCAGATTTACTTGGTTGTTTGTTCATGTCAGTCTTTGGTCCTGGGATTCTAACCCTTGATATTCTGTCATATAGGAATGATAGTTATTTTATGGTTTTAATTCTTTTCCTTTTTTGTTTTTTGTAGGAAGCAATGTTCTAAGAATGTCATCAGGCATCCAAATAAAAAAAAAGACTGCAGCACAGAAAAGCAAGACACGTTCTTCAGAATCACAGCCAAAGCCTAGTGACAAGCTGAATCCTAAAACTATTGATCCAGTATGTATAGGTGCTGGTGGTTTTGTTAGGTTAAAATCCATCTGTGGTTATGAAAAGGCATTCAGGACATGGTCCTTCTGGACCTTTTAAACTAAAATTAAAAATTTGTTATTAATCATACATACCATATCTTCTAAGCCCAAATGGTATAACAGTGTTTATTACATTTTTATAAAAATGTATTTTGGTACAGTTGTCTTGGATGGTAACTATTATTTTTTATGTACTGTTGCCCTAAAAAGAGATATAGAGCTAAACATTAGAAAGGGTTCATTTTTTTCTTCTAAACTTTGGCACCTGTTGCTTTAGAGAAATTTATTTCAGTTGTGCAATGAAACCAAGAAGCAGGTGGCATATTGGAGGTATTCAAGGTTTCACAAAATCTGGCAAATTAACTGCTGGTGAGCATTATTTGAAACTCACAGTTACTGTGACTATGTAATCCTTCAGGAAAAATTTGTGTTCTTGGGAGAGTAGTAATGACAGGAGTTGTTTATTTCATGGAAGTCCTGTGCCTGGAGAACTAGCATTGAATGCATGAATTATAGTTCACCACTGGGCCATATAATTTGGCAATTAGTACTGTCATAGGCTTTTTGGAAAGTGGATTAAATGCAGAAGTACTTTGCTGATAAACGGAGGCTGAATGCTTTAACGTAGGCATCCTTTTTACTTGAAATCTCTTTGCAAGTAGCACAATGAGGGGAATTAAGCTATGAACACAATTCTGCTAATCTTAATGTAGGCTTAAACAATCAAAAGATAAAATTTGAGATTATATGGTATTTCCTTCTGAATGCTTTGTGATAAGGTGTATTATCTGGGAAGCAGCATTAAATGATCATGCTAATAAATAATATTATAATTAATATGCATAAGAAGCATGTACATGATAAAAAAAAATTGTGCAGCTTCTTCTTGCATGAAGATCCTAGTTTCCTTCTCCAGTGAGTCCTCCCTGGATTCTCACCCAGTATAAATCTCCCTGTGCATTTCTAGTGCCCTCTCACCATCTCGCCCAATATTTGGTGTTTCTCCCACATCTTGTCACCATATACTTTTGTGTATACTCAGATCAAGATGGAATTGCAGTAAAACTGCCTTCTGCATGTTACCAATGTAACAACAAGAGCGTCAGTGAAGTGCGAGCTCCTTGATCTCCTTTGGAAAGAACCTATAAGACTTTATTATTACCATTTGCAAGAAAAAATAGAAAGATAAAGTGATTCTATCAAGAGACCACTGATTTTACATTTTTATTCATTTTAACAACTCGCCACACCGATGAGTCTTAAAAGCAGTTTTCACATAAGTGTATCACTTACATGTTTTCCACTCCATTGCTACAGTTCTTTTTTTGATTTCTGTTAAAATTATATGATTAAGTTCATTTTTTGGTAAACTTCCATTTTAACATATTCACAATAGCTATAAAACATTACTGTTATGAATAAATAATGCTTTTTTTTCTGTCCTTACAGTTTCGTGCTTATTCTCAACCACCATCTGCATTTTCTGCTACATATGCTAGAGGTGGCATTCCGTGCAGGTGTGTTTGGTTTGTTTCTTATTTTTACTAAATGTATTATGAAATACATCTCTTCATGTTTCATCTTTTGGTTAGGTTGTTTGACTCCATTCAATTCTGGAAAACTTCCTAATACTTAACTCTTTCCAGAGCAGAAAGCAATTTTCCATGCCTTTGAAGTTGTCTTCTTTTGGTTCTTTTTTTATGCTATATTAATATCAAAGCCACATTTTTAAAGAATAGTTACGTAATGCACACTTGGTTACCTAAAAGTCTTTCACAAACGATTTTTCAGGGTAATTGTATTTACTTCTCCCTACTAAGAAAGATAATAAAGTTAATGTCATTTTAATAAGTGAACCTTTCCCAGCCTTTTTTTATCTGAAGTTAGTAGTATGACAACATTATTGAATGTTCCTATCCTGTAGTTTTCAGGCATGTTGAATATGAAGAAAACTATTTGCAAGTAAGTTTAGGGTATTATAAGTTACTTATATATATATTTGCCTAGACAATAAATGTTCTGGTGTTTTGTCACATGGATGCAGAATTACTTTACAAAAATATAAGCCATCATTAATAAGATGTACACGTAAATAATTGTACAAAATAATCATTAATGCATTGTATTAATACATTTATTTGTATCTTAGGAGTAAATAGTAAATTACAATATGATCTTTCTTCAGTTTCAACTGCTTTTCCTTACCCATTTCTATTTGAGGAAAATGTTTCTTGATATACTTACGTAAACAAGTAACTTTGCAAAAGGAATTCTTCTCTGTTGAGATGAGAAGCATCTATAATTTTTATAACTTCTATTTTCTGATTTCTATGTGATTAGGAGCAGAATTTGGAAAATTGCCATATTTTGGGAATTTAATATACTTGCACTTTTAACACTTATACACAGATTGGGCTCCATTATCCCAGAGATCTTTGCCAACTTAGTTGATTCTATGATCCTATAATTTCACTAAGGAGAGCATTATGTATTGGGAGTCTATATTTAATTTAAGAACAAACAAATTGGTGATACATTTAAAGCAAATAGTGTTTGCAATAAATTATGTATTATTATACGTTATTTTGTTAAAACTTCATTCTTTGTATAGGTTAGTGCATGGATCAGTAAATCACAAACTGCAGTGGGAATGCCCTCCTGAAACTGTTCCCTTTGATCCTCTTCTTTTAACACTGGCAGAGGTAAACTCAATTTCTTGCAACATTAGGCATGCAACCATTTCATAATTTCAAATGCCTTTTTTTTTACAATCTAAGTTAGCTAGTGTAGGCTCAGCTACTAGATAAATATTTAAAAAAAAAGACTTGTGAGGATACTGTATGAATGAAAATGGTCAAGGACATTGCTATTTGTAGTTCTTTAGTTAGAGTTTTCTGGGAGAGCTAGGTAGAGCTGTTTAATCTTCAAGATACTGATCAAATGCAATACTGCATCTCAGATTCCCAGGTGCTCAGATGAATGAAATTTGTGGTTTTGCAGATTCTTTTGTAAACTAAATTATTTTGCTTACTTTGTATATAAAGCCTACCTTATGAAGTAAGAATTCCCTCCTCAATAGACTGAATGAGTACAGTGGAAATAGGATCCTGCAAATAACTGGAAGAGAAATACTATACACTGTGTTGAGGCTTCTGTTTTCTCAGAACCATCTGTGACATTTATCACCAAATACATTCCAGGTGTCTAAATAAAAGCTGAATTCAATGTCACAGGTAGAATAAAGTGGATATACTGAGGTGGCTTACTTTCTTTTTTCTTTTTTCCTTTTTTCCTGTTTTTCCTTTTTATTTTCTTTGTTTCTTTTTTCCCTTTGTTTCTTTTTTTTTTTTCTTTTTTTTAATATTAAACAAAACTGTCAATTCCTAAAGTAACATTAACTATTATGTTAAGAAAAAAGGGCTTTAAATCTTTGAGTTTTGCCAGTCATACTTTCACTAGATGTGCATCTTTGTACTATCTACAAGTTTTTAGCATTACATAGAGAGGTATGTGGTGTGGGGTGTCCTTCCTTCTGTAGTTCACCTTCCATTCTTTTTTCCATTCAGGGTACAAAACCCCTATACAATGGTCTCATTGGTCTCATTGAAAAAATACATTGGGTTGTTAGATTAAAGGTAGTGAAGTACAAATATTGATTGAATCGGCAGTATTCATAATGTGAGTTTTAATATTCAATGAAAAATGAATTAGACTATTCTGTGAGCAGAGTTGTACCCAGTGGCTCCACATGGTGGAGTTAGTGCACTTTATGTTTTGAACTGATCAGACAAAATCTAAACGTGGTCTTGCTGCTGTGTGGAACTTTTAAAATATGTTTTTGTTTAAAAGAAGTCTCAGTATTTAGAAAATCATGTTTTGCATTTGCAACAGGGACTAAGAGAGACAAAGCATCCCTATACTTTTGTTTCCAAGGAGGGATTTAAAGAATTACTTCTGGTTGAAGGTGCTGCTGAAAAAGCTATTCCCTTGTTGCCTCGTCTAGTTCCAGTCTTAAAGGCTGCATTGGTATGTCTTGCTCTTCACGCAGAGATTTTAATGGGGTTGGGTTTTTTTTCTTCTGCTGGTGAAAACTTCATGGGCAATATTAATGTAATAAATCTGTTGCATGGGCATTTGGTTTGGGGGAGTAGGAATGATTTCTCTTATTGCTGTTAACCCTGCCTTGATTTATTAGCTAAATATGTCTTTAAATATAAATTAGGATGGGCAACTCCTTGTATAATTGTATGTCTGTAGCTATACAAAAGTTTTATGAAACTGTTCTCTTAAAGGTTTTAATATAAGCAGAAATAAATATATATACACCTGTGGTGGGCTTTTATATATATCCACGCAATAACATGCAAAATATAAAAATGAGGTGAGGTAAAATGAATATGCAGGAATAAATACTCATCTATTACATGTAACAATTCAAAACATGCTACAAAGTAAAAGAGAATAACAAAATAAGGGACCTGCAAAGGTCTTTGGGTCCAACTCCCAGCCCTGCACAGCACCACCTCCAGAATACGTCAATGAGGAAAAAGGAGGAATACATTTAAAGTGTTTGAGGTCGTATTCTTAATTTTAAAAAATGTTTTTAACTCTTCTACACCATCAGAAAATAAGTGAGATACTGGCTTTGAAGGTTATCTCTTTTGGATCTTTTTCATGTCTCTGAGAGCCTTTTTCTGGTTCAGTAAGCAGCTGTCCCTTAATCTAGCTGTGCTTCAGTTCTTATTTAAGAGAGATTGCTTGAAGTTTAAAAATTAATTGTGATCTCAAATCAGAGATGTAACAGAAGTTCAGAATTGTGTGTTATTACTATCTTTGGTTTAGCTTAAAGGCAAAAATAAAAAAAAATTTCTTGTCTCTTCCTCAAATTAATGTTAATCTTCTGATATTTTTTATTGTTTCACTGTTTTGGTATCATGTCTTGTTAAATCTTCTACTACACAAGCAGTCAGTGATTTCTAGTTAAAAAGAAAATGTGCAGGGCCCAGAGAGGAAAAATAGTTGTTTAAATAAACTTGTAATTTAGTATGAGATCAGAGTAAGTTATTATGAGTTTATTTCTCTGCTAAAGGAAAAGCAAGCAACCATTAGAGATGTCAGGTATAGAAGAACCTTCCCATGCGAGAAATAAAGATGACAAAGAACCATAGAAGTAGATAAGACCCTGATAATTGCTGGCAGTGACAAAGGTGTATTGTCAGAGGACTAAATTATTTGAGGCAGAAAGTCATTGGCTCCTCTGTTTATCCAGCAAAGAAAGTATTTGTTATGAATTACCTAGAAAATACTCAGAATTCATTATGTTTGTAACTAAAATGGTGTCTCTCAATTTCAACATATCAGCATTTAAAAGGTTATTTCTAATATGCTGTGAAATACTGAAATTATCAGTATAGCGAGCTGTTCTGCATGCCACATTTTTGATTTCAGCAACAGTAAATTATTAGTTTTGTTGTCTCAGGATAAATGCAAGAGTTTTGTGAACAGTTCATGGATGCTTTTGTTTTCCACTTTAAAAATATGCTCTGGCTTTAATTTTGGCCTCTAGAGACTAAAATTCTGTCATATTGTACTTCTGTTTCTAAATTCCTATCGTTACAACAATTAGCAATTGCATAGTAGTTTTATTGTTTAAAACTACTCCATACAATCATAATGCAGAAATTGCAGTTTAAAAAAACCTTACATATCTGTCTGAATCTTACTCACAGGATTTTCTTTCTTTCTTCCTCTTCTGAAGGCCCATGCAGATGATGAAGTATTTGGAAGGGGATTGGATGCTTTAGTGCAATTGAGTGCTGTTGTTGGCCCCTCCCTTAATGATCATCTCAAGCTTCTACTCACAAATGTGAGTTTTTAATGCTGTAATAAAAAAATCATTTGTATTTCCATGGCACTCTTGTTGAGATGTTACTATAGTATCTGCACAGATACAGTGGAGGACTCAGCAGTTCCATGAAAATCATTATTTTGTAATGCTTGTGTGAGTCGTTCATTCTTTTATAATATAATATATATATAACAAAGTTCTAGCAAGGTCCAAAAACTGTTGCTAATGTAAACTGGAGAATAAGGGAAATCTTCTCTCTACTATTTATGAAAACATCCGGATGTTTTGTTTTGGAGGAAAATTTATTGCAAAATGAGCTTTTAAATCTGAATATCTTAAAAAACCATGAATGTTTCAATACATTAACAGAAGTAAATATTCCCACTCCTTTCAGGTGGGAATTCTGCACAAGGAAGTTTTCATTAAAGAAGCTTTGAGTGGGATTATGAGAAGTATTTTTATATCAAGTTATTCTGAGGACATCCGTCCTCTGTCACACAGGGTTTTCATGGTTTCTTTTAACCTGCTTGCAAAGTGCACTTTTACAGCAAAATAAACGTGACCTTTTTTGACAATCAATACAGAAGAGAGAAATTACAGGAGGAGTTTTTTTGAAGTATTTCCACTACAATAAATCTCTTCCAATGCACATGAAATAAAAGTTAACTTTTCATGTGCATAACTCTTTAAGAATGACTTTTTTTTAAAGGTGACTATTTCTTTAAAATTTCTTTGCTAAAAGAAAAAGAAATATTTTTGTTGGTTAACAGATCAGTTTTCTTTGAATTTAAGTTTCTTTTCAGTTAACTTTTTATTCCATTTGCTTTTATCAAGTTCCATAATTTGACATCAGTTACAAGTTATAAAGTAATGTTTCTTTGTAACTTTAATTTTGCAAGGTAAGATAGAATAAAGTAACAAAATAGGTTATCATTGCCTCTTTACATATATTGTACTATATTGTGCTACAAACCCTTTTATTTTCCTTTTTCAATAGCTTTTAAAGAGATTAATGGACAAGAAATATAGAGAAAAAGTTACTGTTGCTTTACAAAAGTTGGAGCACTGTGGTGGAAAGGTGAGTTGATCAGATGTTTATTTAGTAATCTACACTTTTGAATACAATTTTGTCAAAACAGCTTTCATCTCTGATTTCGTTGCTGTGTTCTTGCTTCAATATGGCTGGGAAACATGCTTGGTGTTCCATTTCCTCAGACTAAATATGTTCCTCAACAAGATTTACTCTTGCAAAAAGTTACTTTTTGCTGTTACTGATGATGCCTTCCTGTTCCCACTAATAGTTTATTGTTTATGCCATTTCCTGAGGGAATCTGACACTCACATTCCAGCCCACCCTGGTTAACCCAGAGTTTGGATCTGCAATGGCTATAAATCTAAAAGATGCTTTAAGTAATAGATGGCAGAGGTTTCTTCTGTTAAACATTCTTTTTCCAAATGTGTTGCTGTACATTGTGCACAAGAAGAAAAGGAAAAAAATGAGGAGTACTGGCTTAGATGTTCATCTAGACAAGAAAATACTTGCTCTCTTGACCCTATGAACAGTTGTTGGTGTTATATTAAATGGTTATTCACAAAGAATAGGAATAACCTCAGGAGCAGGGACCATACATCCAGGCCTAGCAGTACTGAGCTTGCCTTAGCCAGTAGGTGCCCAAATAATCAATAGATGCCTCTTCATTTTTGTGTGTGTGCTCATGCTCATTTAAGAGCAGTAGCAGTGTTTGTATTACAGGCTTGAAAAACGTCATGAAAAATGAGGGCGGATGAGAGATTTTATTTATGTGAAGTGAGACAAGAAAAGTAAAATTATGTCTTGTCTTAATGTTCTGAAAATTTAGGTTTAGATAATGAAAGTAATCCATTAACCTCTAATTCTTCTGTCAGTCCCCTCATTTCTTGTAGTCTTACCTGTTTTGTGAGTAGGTCCTTCTGTATGTCTTTTTAACAGACAGTAATAGGATAAAGCAAAAAAACCTGGAAACAAACTACTAAATTGTGGTTACAAGGAATATTATATAATCCGACCAATTAATTTATCAAATTTATTTTCTAAATTAGTTATAAAGCATGTGATTCTTACTTGTGGTGGAAGTCCCTTTCAGAACATCATTCCTCTACTTAAAAATCCTTATTATTTCATGTATATATTTATGCTTTCTTTTAGATATGAGTTTACATGTCTGTTTCTTTGTATGTTTACTCCCCAGCATTAGTTATCACAATGGTGCCTTTTCTCAGTTCATTATTTTCAGCCCTTTTGACAGTAAATTTCTCAGCAAATATTATTTTTTAGTTTTCTGTTTGATAATGGCAAAGATAACTAAGTAAAAGTTGTGAATTATGCAATTTATAGAGACTATATGAGTACTGTGATATGTAGTGCTAGTGCCCCTTATTTTGTATAATTTTGTTTTGTTTTCTTCAACAGGCAACTGTGGCTATCATCAAAGCTAAAATTCCAACCTATTGTTCTATCTACTCTTGAACAAGGCAAATGTAGTGATTTGTACTGTAAGGTGAAATTTGGAAAGAAACTGTCTGTAAATATCACCAACACTTATTTGGGGTATGATATATTCTCTTAAAATAATAATAATTCTTCAGTATGATGGAGAGCAGGAATCTTATCAGTTTGTGAATATGTAATTATGGAAGACTTCTGTTTGTATATTTGTATATGCATTGGGCTTACAATAACACTGATTAATATGCTATTATTTCAAAAGCAGAATAAATATTGATTTTTATTTTGTTTTAAATTACAATTTCATTTATTATGACTGCAGTGCTTAATATGTTTTGTATATTTGTGTGATGCAAAATAATTTGGTTGTAATTACTTAAATAAAATCTAACTTGGTGCTAAATTGTATATGTATAGCTGCTTTCAAAATCTATAACTTATTTTGTGACACAGCACAGAGGGACACATTTAGGTTCATCAGGACTAGGTTAGACACAGAACTGTGAGCCCTCACCTCACAGACATTTCAGAGTCAGCTTTTAAAGGTGTGAAGCTGAAGCCAGTAAAGGCAGCATATGACCAAAGCTGAACTTGCTCAGTGCATTCTCAGCATGTTGTTTTGAGAGCCTGGAGAGACTCTGGAGAACACAGTGTAGAGGCATCAGTTTGCTCCACAGAGCCAGAGCTGAGGTTTTGCTCCTGTTAACTTTGAGCCTACTGAATGGAGGAGGCAACTTTGGAATACTTACTGTGCTCCCTTTGCATTGAGTTAGTAACATTACAGATATCCTTGTAAATTCAGGTCCAGACAAGTTGATAAACTTCTGAATATGGAAGCCATAAAAAATATGAGTTAAAGACAAAAAAAAAAGATTGTATAAGCCAGCTTACCTGGCTGTCAAGCTTTGAAGGGTACAGCATTTGTCCATTAATGTATTTGAATTGGATTGCAAAATAATGCCTAATTGTTTCTTGTAATAAATACTGTTCATGGGCATGTTGTATTTGAGTACACTGTGAGGTAGAGTTAACTGAATTAGCAAAATTTGCACAGAATATTGTTCCCTGAGGAATAATTAATTCTGGCATTTAAAGTTGTTGGAAAGAATGTTTTTTTTGTCATAAGAAGATTCTGATGCATAGAGTATTATTAAAAGTCTTTCATGTGAAAGCAATTTCAGAAGTTTTTTTTTAAAATTACCATGGCCTGACTAAAATTCAGTTCAGGACCAATCTCTGCTGAGATCAGCACTCTGGTATGCCAAGATGAATGTATTTATGCTTAAAAAAAATATTATTTCTTCCATTCACATTTTTGCCAGTAGCTATTTATCAACTCAAAAAATTGATCATGGTCCTTTTTTTCTTCATGTTTACTTTATTTTTATTTTTTTTTATACAAAATGTGCACATTAAGTTTACACAAACACGCTACAGCAGATTTCAGGTGTACATGTATTGTACTACTCTTATCCTACACTGGTGATAGCAGAGCAGCCTTCAACATGCCTTTAACATCCCATCTCTACACCAGAATAGATACCTGATTTATTTTTACAAAAGAATACTTGTAACCTTCTTTCTACTTCATTAATCCCCTTTCACACTTTCTACAGCAATGTCACAATGAAAGTTGGCCTATCTCTGATAGCATTTCATCTATTTTGAAGTATTGGCATAGACTCTGTGGACAATATATCTTAAAAATTACATGAATGGAGGGGCAGTGTTATATTTTAAATGCATACTTTTTTTAGAAGAATCTTTCTAGGTTCAGAATTAAATAGCTCCAATCTTAATGAAGAAATGATTTTTAAAAAATGTAAAGCATTTATCACATATAGATAATATATAGCTAAAGTTTTCATTGTTTTCCTGGTTCTGTCTCATAGTTAAAGGTATTTCAAAAAGATGAAATGGATGTTAGCCTCTAGCATTATTAGTAGAAGTTACTATGTAGTGATGTTCATTCTCAGCACTAAAATGGGATGGCAGTTTTAAAAGTTCATGCCTTTTTCTTCATTAAAGGCAGAAAGACACATACTTAGGAAAGCAGTGTTAGGATCCAGTTAAGGTTTCTTTATGAAAAACTGGAAATCAGAAGATCCTTAATTTTAAGCAAAGAACTTTGCAGACACATCCAAGAATTAAAAATACAGTATGCAGGACTCCAGATATTCATGTCATGATAAATTAAATGCAGATTTATTAGGTGAGATTGAGAAAAGCTTCCTCATATTTTTAGGGAACAAGAATACCCATAAGAATTTTTTTTTCTATAACAGTTTTTGCTCTCAAGTTATCTGTTATGTTTGGGGTTTGGGGATTTTTTTCTGAAGAGAAAAGTCAAAGTTGGAAGGCAATTGTAACAAGGTTGCACATTGATTGTAGTATTTTAACTCAAAATATTATTCAAAGAAGAGGACTACACCATAGAAATACCAGAAGAAAATAAATTGTAATGCCTCTGTATAAATTAGAAGCTAGAGATTTAAGAAATACACTTCAACACCTGGAGCTTAGTCCAGTACAAATGAGTAGCAAAACTAAGAGTATTTATTTAATCTCCTTGTGATTGTATCTATTTTAACTAGGGGTTGGAATGATAATAAAGGGGCATAATGTCAGTTCTATTTTGATTGAGTTTGTAGTAAGAACCTGATTTTTCAGTACAGTCCTGTTAACTAAGTAGCCATTGTGGAAGTGCTAGATTGTATGATTTAGAAAGGTTTTTTTTTGTTGGGAAGAGTTTATAATAAAAAATTTACTTGCATAATACATGTCTCAGTGTAAAGCTGAGTAATTTTATTTATGATAAAGTGGGAAATCCATTTTTTAGATAATGTTGCAGAATAGCTCATATTTGTCCATTAGTTGTAGACCTAATGTCTTCATTAAATCACATTTTCGAAGAGCTGCATGGATCGCATTATATTCTCATCCTGTAAAAAAGACAACAGAAAAACAAAAATCACACACCATTTCAAATGTAGTTGGTGGATATCTATACTGAAATGTGGTAGAACATTTTAGTTTATTGCAACATTTTTTTCAGCTTGTTTGGAGAAATGGTTAGCAGAAAAAGGTTGTTAATGGATCCATGCTTAAGTAAGTTTTTCTATATATTAATGAAACCAAAACTACTCTGATCAAGAATACAATAGCATTATAAGAAAATTAGATCTGTAATGTTTCTGAGGTTATCAGTTTATATTCAGGATAACAGAATGCACCTAGACAATAAATACTCATGGAATAGTTGTATCAAGTGTGAATCTGTACATGTAATTGCTAGTCCTGTGCACAGTACACAGGATCCTTTTTGCAATCCTAGGGCTTTCTGCTGCATAGTTAGAGATGACTAAGAAAAACAGACTGAAGTGTGCATGATTGCATGATCCAAAATCAGTCAGTTTGACAAGTATCACAACACTCTTCAGCTCCTCAATTTAGATTTTCTGTATGTTCACACTGAAAGATGGTGACTGCTTCTAAATTCTACTTCTGCTTTCTGATTGCTTTGCATTAGCTAATTTTTAAACAAAATCTTAATCTTTCAAGTTCTGTGTTATACCAATGCCTCACTCTGTGCTCCGGATTTTATCAGTAGGTAACTCACCACAGCAATCAACAAAATATATTTTTATTTGTAAGCTTTACCTTTCAGTGTACAGAAGAAAGAGTTACTTGCAGTAGCCCCATATTTGTTGGCGTTTCTGGATCAACAGTTTGCTAGCATAATATGTGTACAATATGTATACATAAACAAAATGTATACACAATACAAGAGTATTACATGCTTATTTAACATTTCCTGATCTCCACTTTAATGTTCCCGCTCTTTAGTACTTTCTTCAGAGATAATATAGCCATCTTTAATTCTAATGAATAAGAAGACTGAATTATAGATTATTTTTGGATGTTTCATGAAAGATGAGCATCAAAAACCCACTTCTCAGAAAGGTTATCTCAATAATATTCTCCACTACTGATAAGCATGTGAGATTTCTGTACATTAATCTTCCAGTAACACATGTTCAGTATCAATTTCCACTTAAATTAGTCACTTTTCAGTCTAGTGGGTGATTTGCTTTGTAAAAAATGACAAGTCTGAGTAATTAGCTTAATTTATGTTATGAAACATGCACAGTGGGGTTTTTTATCTGTGATTCTGTATGTCATCTGAAGTGATGCTGCTGTAAGGAATGATCTGTGTTCTATTTTGTAAAATAAAATGACTTATGGAAGCAATGATATGTAATTTCAAAAATACAGTATTTAGGCTAATGCTTAAACATTCTGTATAGCAAATCTACTATATTAAATTACTAGAAGTTAAAATAAACAATTTTTTCCTCACTGAATTGCTTTGAAACATCAATAAACTAGTGAATGTCACTGATGTAAGGTTAACAATTTGATTTAAATCACTTGTATAATTAGTACAAATATTTTTGTATATACATTAGCACCTAAGCTCAGTAAATGTGCAAGAAAAAAACATTCTCTGAATCTGCAAATTGTTTTGACACTTCCTAACAATTTTATTAAATATGTATTATCATGAATGAGACTGGTAGTTTTCTAAAATTAAATCTGTATTTCTGCATTTGGCTGTTTCCTTACAGAAGACTTCCAATGCCATTCCCTTAGTCAGTCAAATGAGAAGAGTCCTCACAAGAAAATACACACTTGTCATAATATTTAGAACATTATGAGTTTTAGTAGCTTTTTTTGCCTTCTTTTAAAAAATAAAACCAGAAGAATCCCAGATGCTTGCAGTGGAATTTTTTGGCAAGTGTCTCTTTTTCATTTGCTTCTTTTTTCAGTACATTTTTCTACACAAAATTTTCATATTTGAAAGTAAATTTGTGGACAGCACTAAACTGGGAGGAACTATCAATTCACTCAATGTCTGGGAGGCCCTGCAGAGAGACATGGACAAAATAGAGAGAAGTGTGATTGATGTCATTTAGGTTTTTTGTTTTTTCTTTTACACGTTCTCTGTATTCTTCACACAAATATTTGTAGCTCTGTAGTCTATTGTATTAGTAGCTAATTTGCCCAGTATTTTCTGTAGCCTTTCCCCAAGCAGAAAGACAAAAATTCCAGTGCTCCAAGCCCCGGGAGGTACAAGGCCCCAGTGTTACCTTGGTTCTTTCTGGGAACCAAGGCCAGGAACATCTCTTGGAGATAAATTCTCATGGACAAAGTACAACTAGTACCTGCAGGGGAATTGCATCATCACTTGTCCTCCTAATTGGTGCTTTTTATCAATTATACTAATTTCCTAAAAGCTATAAAATGTAGTCACCCTTTGAGGGGGGGTGGGCTTTTCTGGACATCTTTCTGTAACTGCCTCTGAAGGCCTTCAAATAAAGATCCCCTTTTGTATTACCTCCTTACTAAAATTATCTCGAGTTTCATTTTGTTGGGAAAAAGGCAACATAATCACCAGTCATAGGAGGAAGTTTAACAAGGGCCAGCCTGGATTCTGCTCCTGGAAAGGGGCAATCCTGGATGTGTGTATAGACTGGAAAACTCGAGGCTGGAGAGCTGCACTGTGGAAAGGGACCTGTGGGTCCCGGTCAATGGAAAGTTGAACATGATCCAGCAGTGCCCTGGCAGCCAGGAGGCCAACCCTGTCCTGAGGGGGCATCAGGCACAGCATCGCCAGCTGGGCAAGGGAGGGGATTGTCCTGCTCTGCTCTGAGCTGGGGAGGCCTCACCTTAAGAATTGGGGTGCCATGATATAAGAAAGACATAAAGCTATTAAAGAACATCCAAAGGATCCCATGAGGATGGTGAAGGCTCTGGGGGGGAAGTCATATAAGGAGCAGCTGAGGTCACTTGGTCTTTTCAGACTGGAGGAAACTGAGGGGAGACTTCATTGCTGTTACAACTTCCTCATGATGGGAAGAGAAGCAGCAGGCACTGATCTCTTCACTGCAGTGGCCAGTGACAGGACCTGAGGGAATGACCTGCAGTTGTGTCAGGGAAGTTTAGGTTGGGTGTTAGAGTAAGGTTCTTCACCCAGAGAAATGGTTGGATGCTGGTACATGGTCCTCAGGGCAGTGGTGACAGCACCAAGCCTGACAGAATTCAAGAAGCTTTTGGACAATGCACTCAGGCACATGGTGTGATTCTTGGGGTGTCCTGCACAGGGCCAGGAATTGGACTTTATCCTGATGGGTCTCTTCCAACTCAGTATATTCTATGATTCTATGAATGCTAACCCCAAACCTCATTTCTAAAACCAAATCTCGATATAAACATAAATTACACACTTTGAAGCACAGAAATCTTGAAAGAACTGTTCTTAATTGGCAGAGACAAAAATTTAGGCAGAAAGACACTTTTTGTATCAAAAAACCATAGCCACCATTGAAGTTAAAGCAAGGGAAAGTGAGATAAGTAGCATGATGACAATTGTAGCATTCTGTAGCTGTCAGTGTGTCTCCATCATGTCGCAGTTTAGAAAGTATCCCTCTCACATGTGTTCTGAATACTTAGAACAAGTAAATAAATCTTCTAACAGCCTTGAGAGACTGAATTGCACTGGATAAGGAGTGCAGGTGATTCTTTACTAAAGGTATTAATTTTCTTTGTAAATAAATCACTCAGCCCATCATCATAATTGCTGTCATATGCAGATTAATGTGTCATTTGACTTCTGGAATGCTACAGACTTCAGCTGAGAAGTGAATCTCATCTCTGTTTCTGATGATCACGCTGTTAGCAGAGGAAATGCCTTTTGTTGGTATTGAACAAGACTGACAAGGTGGAACTGCGGTCAGTGCAACAGAGCACTGCTGACAGATGAGACACTACCCAGTGTCTGTTGCTAAGGATACACAGAACAGCCACACTTAGCAGAGCTCTTGGCTGTCTTTCATCCCCCAAAATCAGTGAATTAAAATCAAACAAAGTATCGCTTACTAGGTAGCTGCACTCATAAAAGCAACTCCAATGAATAGCTAGAGATGCATACAAGAATAGACTGCTTCTAGAGCATCTTTAAGCACTAGAGATTTCCCTATTCTAAAGAGTTACAAAAACTATCACTCATTAAATGCATTTATCTTCACAGTCTTGCTATCTTCTGTCTCTTTATTGTTCTTCTCTTGATATGGAAGATAAGAATCAATAAGCAAGGGTTATATTGCTGGTTTCTATCAGCTTTGTATTTATCAATCTGCTGAGCAAGGTATCAGTAGGCCACTACTACAACTTCTTAAATTTGTCACTGTAGCAAATACTATCAGGCTTATTTGCCACATCAATTTACATAAAGTAATGAGGCCTATAATATACACAATGTGATGTTTTACTATGCACAACAACCTTGATCTTGGGTGTCCTGAGAGAGCCAGGAATTGGACTTGATGATTCTGGTGGATGCCTTCCAACTGAGCATATTCTATGATTGTATGAACCTCTTACCATGCCAAAGGCTGGTCATTCTTATTTTATACTCTATCACGTTTCTTTTTCTTGCAATTTTTAACTGCAAAATCTACAGAATTTCCTTAAATTTATGAAAATGCAACTTATCTTTCCTCATATCATCTACTGGTCTGAGAACAAACTGGTTTCTGAAGAGCAGAGGAGTGAAAACAGTCTGTAACTCCTGCTTCAGAAGTTCTCCATCCTGGCTCTAGGGCTAGGAGCTGCATCCAGCAGTCGAAAGAAATGGACAACCACTTGGGTATTGTAAAGGCTTGTGGCTGATAATCACAATCAGTTCACATCCTTGCCTTGAGAAAACTTGTCTGGTGTTAACTCTGGCCATCCAACACCTTGCAAATTCCTTGCACTCTCTTTTTATAAGGCTTCACTTCTTATAAGCATATCACAAGTCACTGAGAAACACACCCACGGATGATAAATTTTCAGGCAATATTATTATTGCCATGATTATATGCCATTTGTGACAAAACTGTCACTGCTCCAGCATGGACAGAAGATAGAAATAAATATTTAGCTGGATATGAATAAACTTTTTTCTTCCAAGTGCAAAATAATACACTGTTTAAAGAAAGAAGGATATTGGCACAGTTGTCTAATAAGCAATGACTGCTTGTATATAACAGCTCTTCTGCAGATTCAGGCCACAAATTTATTTACACTGTTTAGTGTTTCTGTGTAATGGTGTACATAGATACTCTACCTTGGGAAAATGCTGTCTCTGGTACTCAGATCACCCTCACTGCTACTCCAGGACTCTGTAAATAGCTGTGATAGAAATAGCCAACAGATACACATTCACTAACACTGAATACTTACTTTCTGGCAGCTCTCAATGAATTCGTCTATGGTAACCACTCCATCTTTGTTCTTGTCCATTTTCTGTATTTAAAAGGAAAAAAAAAAAAAAAAAAAAAAAAAAAGAAAAGATGGGAATTGGGTTTGTGTGCCCAAGCTTTGGTAGCAGAAGGGCTACAGTGAAAAGCTGACAGAAGTTTCCTCCATATGCAGCAGAGCCAATGCCAATGCTGCTGGCCAAGCCTGAGCCCATCAAGAGTGATACCCTCTTGAACCCTTTTTTAGATTTTCTCTCCCTTGTTCAGTTGAGGGCAGAAGTGAGAGAGAGGTTTTGGTGGGTGCCTGGAATCCAGACAGGGTCAACCCACAACAGTATTGGGTGAAGAAACACTACAGTATGTCTCTTACCCAAATTCCTGTGTAAAACAAACCTTTTTCATTGTTCATTTCAGTTATATGTCTGCCTAGGAACAACCAGTCCAAAAGTCATAGTAAGTGGACTAGGCTTAAAGTGCTTATTGAAAAAACAGGGTGTAATGAGTAGATCTGGGAAACTTGGGATAGAACCATAGAAAAAAAAAGATTACATAATTGGGAGGATATATAACATTGAAAGTCTTTCTCTACCTGCTCACAGAACAGTCTTTTTGGCTTCTATGTTACCCAGCCTACCTGGAAAAATGTTTCCACATGTTGCCTCGGTGCGTCTTCTTTGAGAACAGGATAGGTGCATTTCCCCATCATATCGTATATTGCTTTCATAATATCCAGCATTTCCTGAAGAGGAAAAAATTATGTTTCTGCAATATAACGTGCTTTGTAGACACTGCTTTAACTCAGAACATAAATATTTTTTAGGACTTGCATTTTAGAATAAAATCTTGGAATTCACCTTATTTTTAAACCATTCTTCTCTGAAAGCAGGACTTAGCTAACAAATTCTACTTTCAGTGACTACAGTAAGAAGTAGATCTTACCTCTTTAGTTATATATCCATCCTTATTTATATCATACAAATTGAAAGCCCAGTTCAGTTTCTCCTGTACTGTCCCTCGGAGTAAAATTGAGAGACCCATAACAAAATCCTAAATAGACAAAAGGTCTTGGTCAGTTTGGAAATGAGCAGTTTTTCTCAAACACTCAAAAATCCAGAATAATGCATTTGTCAGAAGTATGAAAAGATGTGTTTTTTCAATTTTTTATTTTCACTGTGAGTGCTGATGATTGCTGGATTAATAATCTAGGCACTATTTGCCACACTCATAAGCAATAAGTAAATTGAGTAATTTTCTATAAAGTAAACCATAATTTTTTGTTAGTGGTTGTTTCCTCTGAAAAGCCCAATGTCTCATGAAAGCAGTTCCCGTTGAAGTGAATACCAGGAAGAGGCCATCTCCATGGTTTAATGGTCCAAGAAAAGCTTAAGTGGTAATTAGATTAATCTAAGCACAGGAGACCAATTTGGGGAGAACTATGTGCTAAGGAACATTAAATTCTTGTTAAATCTGTCCTTGTTAAAGTGGAATATGTGGTTCCCAGATATCTTAGATCAATCTGCTGCAGTCAATATTTCAAACTTCATATATGATAATGCACACCTCAATTTTTATTACTTTTATTGGAAGCATGATAAGGAATAATAAATATATTACATGTCCATGTACTATCTTAATGTTTTTGTGACCCACCAATGCTCTATTGCTACAGAGCTATTCCACAGAAATAAATCAGAAGGCTTTTGAGACTGTTTATATGTGGGTTTTGGTTATACATTTTTGTTTCATAATGAATACTCTTTTGACAGCACAAACCTCATTGTGCTGTCACAATGTGTGAGCTTTACATTGCATGAGCATCTTACAGATTGAATATCAACTCCTATCACCTCTCTTCTGTGTTTATAGCATGTTAATATTTTGTAAACAATAGCTTTTTTCCCCCTAACCATCTCCTCCACCTCTTTTTATTTGATAAGCATATAAACCCATAAATACATGAGATTGCCTTCATAACAGGTTGTGCAGAATATGGCAATTGTGTATATTTAAATGTGCCTTTCTACATTGCTGGCAATGACAGGCAGGGAGTCAGAGTAACATTAAAGTAGAGACAATAAAAGCTGAAATATTTCTTATTTGCACCAGCAAGGTTCTTCATTTTGCCTAACACAGGAACAATGTAAAAGACTACACTGAGGTTAGACATAAATTTAAAAGGTCTGGTGTACCACATAGTCAAATAAATATACCTGGTGCACTGAAGTATGCACAGATATGGGCTCAGGTGGTCTAGTAGGCACAGGACAGCTCTTCTGACAGCTTCAGTCTTTTGAACAATTCAATTGGCATGCTCTGGCTTTTCTCAGTCTGTCACAAATTTCTGTCTTATTGGTATATGTGCCCTTTGGGGTAAACGGACACATGAATCTTGAAAGAATCTTGCTCATCTTGTCTACATCTCAATGACTAATTGAGGGTCACAGGGTTAAATCTCCAAACACTTCTTTAACAATGTACTATTAAACATTAAAATGTTCAAGAAATTCAGAACAGATTTGATCACATTACAGCATTAACAATTAACCTTTTTAATTCAGTACCATGTCCTCAAATCTTTGCTGCATGGTTTTACATTCTTGATGTAGCGTCTCCTTAAGTCCTTTGTGAAGGACTTAAGTTGCATTATTTTCTTAGATTATACGAAAGAATTGTGAATTTATTTTTATTTTAGCAAAGCAACATTTTTTTAATTTATTTTATCTAAAATACATCCATTTTTCTTTTCTTGTTCAGTTCTCTTTGTTCCCTTCTGTGATTCACCACCTGTGTTATCTGGCTTCCTGGAATTATTTCTACCTCCATTTCCAAGGCTACCTTTCTGTCACCAGTTTTAAAGAGAAAACCCTTGACTTTATGTTGTTTTTCATGGGATTGGGTGTTCTTAAAAAGCAGAGACAACTCAAAAACGTTCCAGGTATATGCTCTAAACATTGCAGCAGAAAGTCATCTCCTTCCATATTGCATCAACATGTTTTGAGATCACACATAGTTCAGGTGCATTGCCTTTGTCCGAGTGTAGTGAAGGAGTCATCTCAGGAATAAAAAGGATTTATCATAAAAAATTGTGATGAGTTGGATAAGGACCAGCTAGGATGGGATGTCTTTTCCACATACTTATTTTCAAGCAACTGAAGAACACAGTAATAGACCATACATAAATCGAGTATCTGATTCAATGGATATAGGCCAAATCCACGGGGTATTTTGGGCTAGAGCCTTGAAAATGCTCTCTCTGCATGGTGGAAGGCAGTGTGTGTGTGTCAGGAGCAGTGGAGCCATTCTAGCTGTTAAGCTAATTATCCAGTGCAGAAGGCCACAGTAAAACAGCAGTGCAGAGGGAAGCAGCTAAACTCAGGGTTCAGCTGCCCATCTTTATTCATGTAACCAACAACTCAGTGATGCACGAACCCAGCACACCATTTAGCAAAGAGCATGAATACAAGTCCCCATTACAGTATTAGAGCACCCATATGCTGTTTTCTGTCCTGGTTTAGCCATCTTATTTCTAGGGAGAGAGGAATTCTACTTTTAGAGCCTGTTTCTTTTTTAAGCAAATTTCACCATACTCAGATACATACATCCTCTGAGGATGCTGTCACTGCACACTGGGAGGGACAGTCCTGCTCAGCTGAGCACCTAATGGGGGGGGGGGGGGGGGGGGTGGCGGGCATCTGTTCTAGGGTGACAAAGGAGCCTCAAACAGGAAGTCTGGGATGAGACACAGTTCTAGGTTGGGTCTTTCTTCAGTCTGTGACAGTGAAGTTAGAAACACAAGTGTCTCTGCCTTGGTACTTGCCTTCACTCCTTTCCACACCTTCCTGCTTGTAACTTGCCAGTTTCCTGCAGAGCATGCTAATACATGTTAATACCTCCTTCTGTGCCTAATTTTGATTCTTCAAGAAAGGGGGCTGTCTCACTGAAGGGTTGCAAAATACAGCATCATTGCACCTGTACCAGAGCCTCTGTGTACTCAGAGCCCGCTGACATTTCTGTTCGGCACCACAGCTGTAGAGAATGTCTGGTTGTCATCTGGGATGAACTTGTATTTGTGGGGTTTTTTTCAGCAGTGATTAATTATCTCCTAGCAAGGTTGTTGATGACTTTCTGATTGCTTTATCTCTCAGCAAATCATTGGGGATAATTAGTTCATTAATAAATTAATTAACACGCTTATTAGTGTGTGGTCTCAAATCCATAGGAAAGTTTAAAACTATTCCACCTGGTCATGTGTTCCTTTGTGTCTTTTTCAAGGCCAGAAATAGGTAGGCAGGAACCTTAATCCATTTTTAAATTTAGATTTTGGGATTTTGAAAAGGAATCAAGTGATGTCACAGAAGTGGTGGAGCCCTGGTGTACGTAAAACAAAGGTCTCAGAGAAGGAAATGCTCCTAAAAGGAAATGCATTTCTTTGTAGCTACTTTAAATCAGACGGTGTTAAAACGCTTATGAGATCACCACTGTACTAAGAAAAATGAGCTCATTTCCTACATGACATGGACGAACCTCTTTGTGTTGAACCCACAGAATCATGTTTGTGAACTTCATGAAATTCAGTGAGGCCAAGTTCAAAGTCCTGCACCTGGATCAGGGCAATCCCAAGCCAAAACACAGGCTGGGCAGAAAATGGATTTAGAGCAGCTCTGGGGAAAGGACTTGGGGACATTGGTTGGTGACAAATTCAACATGAACCAGCAATGTGTGCTTGCAGCCCTGAAAGCCAACCATGGGCTGCATCAAAAGAAATGTGACCAGCAGGTCAAGGAAGGTGATTCTGCCCATTTTCCCTGCTCTCATGGGACCCCACCTGGAATACTGCATTAAGCTCAGGGTCCAAAGGACATGGAACAAGTCCAGAGGACTGAAGCACTTGTGCTGTGAAGACAGGCTGAGATAGCTGGGCTTGTTCAGCCTGGAGAAGAGAAGACTCCAGGGACACCTTAGAGCATCTCCCATTACCTACAGAGAGCTGAAGAGGGACTCTGCACAAGGACATGTAGGGACAGGACAAGGGGGAATGGCATTAAACTGACAGAGACCAAGGTTAAATTAGCCATTAGGAAGAAATTCTTCCTGAGAGGAAGGTGAGGCACTGGAACAGGTTGCCCAGAGAAGCTGTGAATGCCCTGTTCCTGGAAGTGTTTAAGGTTATGTTGGATGGGGCTTTGAGCAACCTGGTGTAGTGGGAGGTGTCCCTGCCCATGGCAGGGGGGTAGGAACGGGATGATCTTCAAGGTCCCTTCCAATCCAAGTCATTCTATGATTCTATGACTCATTTAATGGCTTACTTGATAATTCTGCCTTGGACACTATTTTTATTATTAGTGAAATATGAAGTTTTGTTTGATCTTAAGAATTGTACTCCTCTATGGAAGAGAGTTAGCATGCTTGCTAATTTATTAACCAATATAAGTTTGGGGTTGAGTCAATATTACAGAAATTTTTAAGCATCTCCATTGTGTTTGGGCACAGTGTTGTGCTTTAGGGCACTAAGAAACTGGGGGATTACTGAATCACTTTCAGCAATGTCACAATTAAAATAACCTTTATCTGCATCTACAATAAATGACGGATACTGATTTGGATATTTGCATGTATGTGCAATGGGCTTTACCTTTGACAATATAACTAATCTTAGGAGTTAGCCTCCATTTTTTTGATTGTGTAAATAGCTTTGAGGACAGATCTTCATTTTGGCTCAGTGACAATATACATGCAGCAAATAAAAAAAAAAAAAAAAAACAAACAAACCCAAAAACTTGCTTTTATAGCTGTATAACGGAAAAAGGAACTTCACTAACATGCCCAAAGAGCCTCCAATAGCTGGGTCACTGTGTCTTCAGAAACTCTCATATTACAGCAAAACTAGTTCACAAAACTAATGATATAAACTAGTCTTAAAATTAATTCAATCATGGGATAAGGAGAGATAAGTTCAAGCTTTTTTTTTTATCACTTTGGTTTTTATGCTACATAAATTCTTTACTTAGACATCCTGGCTCAGACCAAAGAACATGAAGATTTAGGGACAAGACTCTAAGGACACAGCACTCTCACCAAACAATCTCACCAAGAAATGTCAATTGAGGTGTGCATTTAAGTTGTGCCTAGATCTAACATTTCATTGTTGATGGCTGAAAATTTGAGGAAAAAAGAGGAAAAAAGCTAAAGGAAATTCTCTCTTTTTACTTGCAACTCCAGCTACCACTGCTTCATGAAAATTCAGAGTGCAACACACACACAAAGTCATTCTTAGCAACAAAAGAAACTTGCTACCTTTTCAGATTTTGTTAATCTCTTTTTTTTACACAGAAGATAGCCAGAGCGTTTTCATCATAGGTAATTATATTAAATTGTATTTACTCCTACACTTAAATATAGAAAGTACTTTGGAAAGAATGATTATTTGTCTCCAAACTTTTAAATTACTCCCTCTCTACCTTTTGAGCTGTTTACTTTTGTTGTTTTTCTAATGCAAAATTGGAAACTTGAATAAAGAGTGGAATAGAAAGAAAATGGCACAGCTGTACCTAGGATTAAAAGAAGCAGGACAAAAAATGAGATGACTGTGTTTTGCACATTTCACAATATCTTTTTTCACATTTTGCACATGTGATTAGAAAAACAACCCATACATTTTTAACTTCGGGAGGATGTTTTTAGAACAGCTATCATGCAGTTTGTGAGTATAATGTTGCTACAAGGACACAGAAGCAGTAGTCTTTTGACAGCAGTAGAGTTATGCTGGATTCAGAATTAGTGCAAATAATATGAAAGTCTGGATCACTCATGTCTGCCTTGATACTGAACAAAAGTTCAGCACCTCTGCTTTTATTTTCCTGATTTATTTTATTCCAAAGCCCTTTATTCATGCACAAACCTGCACTCTGAGATAATCAAAAGGCTCCAAATCTTGTGCATTTCTTAAGACTTTCTGACTGAAATACAAAACTCAACAAATTGACCAGAAGAGGTACAAAAGCTTTGTTCGTTGCCATTCTTTTTAATGATAACTGCAGAAATACTTTTCAGCTGCTCATTCTAAAAATAACTTTTCTTAATGTGTCTGCTATTGCTGTAACTGAGAGGGGAAGTTTAGGTTAGATATACAAAAGAAGTTCTTTACTGGGAGGGTGGTGAGGCCCTGGCACAGGTTTCCCAGGGAAGCTGTGGATGCCCCATCCCTGAAAGTGCTCAAGGCCAGGTTGTTTGAAGCAACTTGGTCTACTGGGAGGTATCCCTGTCCATGGCAAGGAGTTTGGAACTGGATGATCTCTAAGATCCTTTGCAATCCAAACCATCTATGGTTCTGTGACTTGACCAGAAGAATCCTTGCATATTTAGCCTATGTACAGAAGACATGAATTAATCCTCCATTCCTGCGCCTAGTTTCACATAGATTCCACTGACTTCAATTGCCTGGAAAATGGTTGATAGGGTTCATGGGGTTTTTTTAAAATAAATGCAAATATTGATTTAAAAAAAAAAAAGTTATTATAGTCTTAGTTTACGATATAGATTTCTGATCTCAGTGCACCTGATTGGCAAGTCATCTTCCTACTACATCAATTAATTATTTTTATTAAAAAAATCTGTATGACCTGACAACATCATTCACGAAAATAAATCATACAGGACATTTCAATAAATTTGAACCCGGTGTATTTATCACAATCCAATCAAAAGTTGTAAGGAAATAATTTGTTCATTATAATCAAAACCAAAGAAAATGTGAGAAAACAAACATATAATTTTGCAAATGAACTGACCTTTTTTTTCATTTCTAGACCTTAAAATATTATCTCCTTTGAAGTATTTTGTACACCCTGTTCTCATCTACAGAAATGCATTAAGGTTCCCTTTTTTCCATATTATATTGTGTGGATGACATCAGCCTTACCAGGGAAAGGCAGAACTGGGAAAAAAGACTGGTCAGTTAAATAGAGAAAGAATGAATTTACAAATCTTGTGCTTTTAAAAACATTTGCTTTAAAACCTTTTTCTAGAACTTTCTGGAAATTAAGTATGAAAAATTCAATTTTGGCTGAGTCATTCCCATAATATTAGTTGTAGTTCAGAGACCTCATCTTGCAAAGGCAGAGAGGAGGAACTATTTTAGGAAACTTGTGCATAAATTGGGTTACCTTGTAAATTGACAGAGTTTTTAAAATATTATGTAATAGCACCGTCTTAGTTACCATTATGGAATATACAATTGTAAGGTAATGACTTTTGTTATTACATTGGAAAACCTTGAAACTTGAGTCATATAACCTAAACTTTCCCTAATGCGAGCCAGCCATCAAACTGGACTTCTTTACAAGGAATGGCAAAATATTAAATTTTATAGAAATAAACAACTTAGTGGCATCACTTACCTCAAAACTTACAGATCCATTATGATCAGTGTCAAATGCATTAAAAAGAAAATGTGCATATGTTGTGGAATCTAAAATTTAAAGCAGAAAAAAAATCACAGTAAACACATCTTATTTAATAAAATTTAATTTAATTCTATTAAAAATATTTGATACTATTTGATATGAAATATATTTTGACACCAAAATGTCATAGCAAGACTAGATTTTCAATGAAATTTAAACTTCCTTTTCAGCAGGAGAGGAGGGGTAAGTTATAAGTGCAAGTACATGGATAGCAACACTGCTAGAAACCACAAATGAAAAATTCTGTTCTAGAATAGCTCTATTCATTTTTATTCTTGTATTTGCTAATCAGTGATACCTGAGCAAATAGCAAAGATGACATATTATTGTTTTAACAGGAACACTGACTGTGAGAGGAATCTATCTCATATGCTTACAATGAAGAATGTGTTCGTTTGTTCCTGTTAAATTTGGGAAGCAGACACTGCCCTCACTGCATGGCATGTACTGCCTTTGCTCTGGACACAGACCTGTTTCCCAGGTTGAAGCTAGTCTTGTCAGAAAGCTGCTGTTGCTATCAGGTCCTATGCTCACCCATAGGTGAGAGGAAATCCTTTCCTGAGAAGCAGATTAAAGCTTGCTTGCTGCTGAATTCCCATGATCATGGCATTAGGGCTTGGAAAAATTGGCTGTGACTCACTCAACGGTCAGTAAGACTCTGAAAGATGACCTTAAACAAATGATCCCTTCACTATTTGCACACTTTCCAAACCTCCTCCCCAGTGCATATTGACTCATTTCAGAAACAGAAGACAGCATGAATATAAATCTGTCAAGACTGTAACTTTTCTAAAGATCCATCTTTCTATTTCTACTGAATGACTTCTGAAAGGCACAGCCTGCTCCAGGACCAATATATTGTGAGGAGAGTACTTACCCAGTGAGCTGCCCTGTGGATGTGAGGTAAAAGCTGCTGGGGTTAAGGGAAGTCAGCTGTCCTCAGTGTTTCTCCCTCCCTCAAAATCATGCAAATTAATGAAGGATGAGGATTTGTTTACTTTTAATACTCACTTTTCCCTTTCTACTTCATATGTTTACATTAATTTTAGGCTAATTAACATTAACCTCACAAATTATTAATAAAGGGCAAAGTGTTATGAAATCAGTGTCTCCTTTGCAGAACAAACTTCTCTCTCTCATGGAAAAAAATTATCAATGTTGAAATGTCATTTTCTGATTTCTTGGCACTAAACCATTTTACCTTTCATATCAATACTGCAAACCTTTATTTTTCACAGCCCAAAATAGTGTTTTCTATTAAACTGAGCAGTAGTCTTGGGACACTCAGCTGAAATGCCACCTTGACTCTGAGGAACCAAATATACCAAAACTCAAAGCTTTGTGCTTCACAGATTCAAACCTGATATTTGTAAGAAAATTCTCTAGTCTTACTTCAATATGTTCATTTTGTATGTAAGAAAAAGCTGCAATCTTTAAAACCTGTCTATTGACACATTTTCAGAGAATTAAATCCCCACTGCCACTATTTGAGAGAGTCATTCATTCTTCCATGTATCCAGTAACCACTGCAATTGCTTAAGCATAGCATGGAAGATACATTCACTCATGTTTGTCTTAGGTTAAAATGTAAGATGTGCCCAAAGTATGTATTCTATCACCATCTCCATGAGCTGTTGAAACCAGGTGGGGCAGTGTTTCCCTTATCTGCTGCTAATGGCTCATCAGTGCCTTGCCACATGACTCACAGATAACTCCCCC
>VZUI01007563.1:0-11373 GCA_013401135.1 Cettia cetti
TTTTTTTTTTTTTTTTTTTTTTTTTTTTTTATTTCTCCAGTAAACCTTTTGCTTAATGAATTTACCCTTGGGGTGGAAGTTGTTATGCTTTGGTTTGCTTTCATTTCTGAAGTTCAGTTAGAGCCCCATTCTGAAATGGGATCTCTTTTAAAGTCTCTTTGTATTTGATGGCAGAAATACACGTAATTCATTTTTTCATGAGTGGTTCCACTCACGTCAATGGACTCAGTGCTTGGAGACAATATCTATGAACTCTTAATGGGTGAAACCTTAGACTATAAATATTTCAATGAAATACTTTTCATATTTACTTAGTACATCACCAGATGCACTGATACTTAACCAAGTCCTTTACCAAGTTGATCTGTACAACTTGTTAAGAGCTGCAGTGAGCTGTCACTCCACAGACTACTAGACAAATTCAAGACAATGTGCATATCATATCACAGCACCTAGGGCATAAACCAAGCTTACCAATATGATTCAATAACTCTTTGTGGAAATCTCTTTTAATAACTGCATTATGACTTTCTGAATGGAAATGCAGAAGCTTTGGAGGTGGAATAATATGTATGCAGGCAGTTCACTGCAGTTTAAAGCAGTTCAAGACATGCAGAGACTGTGAAGGCCTTAAAACACTTCAAAATATCCATAAATATTAAGAGAGTAGAAAATGCCTTTCTTATTAGGTGTCAAATTCCACTATACAGGGAGAGAGAATCTTCCCTATAGATAGGGGATTCCTGACATGTTCCCTAAACAGCTTATAACTTTGTGAGCTAGCTATCTAATTTAATTTATGGGGGTCTTTCATAACCTGTGCTCTGGCTAGGTGACCTTTCCTTGTTGAAAAAGTTGAGACTGTGTACTATATACAGTGTAAAATATACACTAAATATACACAGTGTATATTCATTATTAGTAGACTTTGGGTTATTTTTTGACATGGTAAGGCATGTATAATGAATGCCCTATAATATTTTTATTAAATGTTACTGACGATGTCATGGCTACATAAGGTAATAGCCCTTACTTTGTATCTTGTTTAGACAGATTTTTACAACACAGACATTAACACCTTACCACAGAGAAAAAAAAGCTAATTAGAGCTATTTCATAGCTAGTCTATGTTAAGACATTCAACTTTTAACATTAATCTAAACATTAGAAAAAAATTCTAAATCTATTTAAACAGTTTGGTTTTTTTCTTATCCATGCATGTTCTATCTGTTCTGAAACTTTAAAGGGCACATATTTCTGTGTAGAATTTTTTGTTACTATTTTGGGCGTGTGTATTGTTTACAGAAAATGAAATAATTGTGAGGGCTGTTAAAGTTAGTGTGGCATTAACTTCAGTGTCTAAAAAATCAACCCTATAGCCAGTAGACAGAGTCATGTCAGGAAAAAAAGTGTTTATCCTGCATTCAAGTAAGTATCTAGAGTGGACAGAAGAAAATGCTCACTGGACGTGTCTCTCTTTCCAGTTAAGTAAAACCTAAGGAATAGGTTGGGTTAGACACTTTCCTTCCTGCCAGCTATATGGTGAGATGAATTTCTGTATGTCCTGCTTGTGGTGACAATTCATCGAGTCCTTGGAGCAGGAATGGGAGTTGGGCACCACTACAGATAAGACTTGTTGAACTGAACCTTGCTTGCTTCTGTAGATCTGGTGCTGGTGGATCCCACGTCTTTCATTAGCTCTGTGGTCACCAATCTGCTGAGCAGAAATGACTGTGGTAGGGAATCTGTTGTTCCAGTTTGTGCAGCCCCTGCTTGGAGTGCAGTTTCCAAGTCCTGGGGGCAAGAGCAGGGGAACACACCTGCTTTGGATAATGCGGTAAAAGCAGTGTTGAGAAATAGGCTAGTATTCAGTGGTGTTGCATACTGCCTCATCTTCAGTGTGTACTCCATTATTCTGTCACCTTTTAAACATCTGAATGACACGCCGAGTATCCCTTTTCCTTTGGGTGCATTTGTGTTGCAGCACTAATTGTACACTGGCCTCTTCCACCTGCTGAGCAGCAGTGACCAGCCACTCTCAGTGGGCAGTGGGAGCTGCTGTCTCCCTGGGGCAGCTGCAAGGTGGAACTCAACTCTGGGTGAGGTGCTGATCTCTGGCTTTGCTGCAAGTTCAGCCTAGGCAAGGAAGCCTTACTGATTTCTCCAAGTGAAAACACCTGTTCCTGCAAATGCAGGGCTTGTGTAAGGGAGGATGCAACTGAGAAGTTCCTTCTACTTATTCATGTTAGGTTTTAGGTGTTTGTTCTTCTAGAAACTGTAGAAGAGGGTGTTCCATACTGTGATGTGTTACCACCAAGCAGTAACATCTTATCTCTGGAGGCAGTGCTTTGAGGGGCGGGGGAAGGTGGGAAAGGTAGAGGCAAAAAAAAAAAAAAAAAAAAAAAAAAAAAAAAAAAAAAAAAAAAAAAAGGGAAAACCAAGGGATGTAAGATATAAACATCACAGTTTTCCCATAGTAACAAATTTCTTTGTGGTAGAGCTGCAATTTTCCTAACTTAAAACTTGGATTTTGGCTGACTGACTGAGGAAAAGGTTGGTATTCAAATGGTTTTGTCTCATATTAGCTAATGAAGACTGTGTGACTTTGGCTCCTTATTTTTGCTTCATGCTCATATTTACTGGAACAACATATTCAGATATGAAAAGAGGCTAAATGGCATTTTTTGCTGTTTAGTTAAATTGTGCATAGCACCATTAGTTTGTTAGATATGTGTTCAAACATTTACTTTACCAAGCTGTTAAAGATAGTACAGGTTTCCTAATATGAGAATGTGGCTGGAATATCATTATTTTATTATGCAATGGGAAAGGCCTTTTCCTGTCTTCTCTTCCATCCCCACTACCCCCTATGCCCCCATCCCCAGCAGTAATGTTTTGGGGGCCCATCATACTTCTCTCTTTTTTCTTTAAAAGAGGCTGTGTTCAGTCCTCATTGACTTACTCCAAGTAGCTCCATCAGTGTGCAGTATGGAGCCCATAATACAGTTTTAATCTTTCAGAAATATAAATAAAATGCCCGTTGGCTGTGAAACATTGAGTTTATTGTTATTAGAAATTAATAGGACCTTAAAAATGGCTTGATAGTCTGATTTGGTTTTATATTTATCAAGCGTATATACATGTTTCTGTGCAATATAGATCGTAGTAGAAAAACAATTTCCTTTTATTTACAAGGCTGTTGAGATTGTCATTGTATTATACTTTTTGGTGCACAGAATGTTCATTTTCTTTCAAACGTTATTCATTGAAAGAGGATAATTATGGTGTATTTCACAGTCTGCCAGAAGGAAAATGTATCTTTGAAAAGTTTCATTTCCCTTAAGTTGCTCATTTTCTATAGGAAGACAGAGCTATTAAGTAACATACCCATGACAAAGATTGATTAAAATGGCATAAAGGACTATCTTATCTCTAAGTACAGGGCTTTACATGTATAACTCCTATGACATTAAATGCAGTAGGTGGAATTAGCTATTGTATAAAAAAAAATCCACAGTAAATTGGTTCCTACAGAGAAGAAGGGGAGGGTGGGAGGGATGGCATGTTAAGTACCAGCAAGAAGAAGAAGTTACTTCAGGATACACCTATAATGTAGCATCCAAATAATCACACCAAACTCTCTACTATCAGCATTACTGCATTATTCTGCTGGGGTTCACTTTGGCTGCTAGAGTGGAAACATTGCCTTGCTGACATGCATTCTCATACTGGGCCAGCTACCAAGAGCAGCACAGGCTCCTCTGCAGCATTCAAGGTGAATTTAGCCCAGGTCTGGCTGACCTGGAGCAAGGGGTATGCCCTTGTGTGCACCTTATGCAGGGCCTGTGGCACAGACCTTGGCACAGGTGTCTGCAAAGGGCTTGTATCACCTGTTCCACAGTATTCCAGTGCTTAACTTGGCTTTGCTGAGAGCCTTTCATAAGCTTTGCACCTCAGTAACCCAGGTTAATGACCACTTACCTGTATGACAGCCATTAGTTAAGACATAAATGATAAGTGGTATGAATGCAATATCCAGATACTCTGTTGGATTTTTTTTTTCCCCTGTCCACTGCAGACTAATAGTAACACGTACCATTTTTCTGTTGTAGCAAAAAACTGATCAGTTTACCTAGGCTTTTTTTTTCCTCTCTCTTTTTTTTTTTTCCTCTCTTTTTTTTTTTTTTTTTGGTTTTTTTTTTTTTTTTTTTGTAGTATATGACTGTGTTAGAACTATCCAGAGCTACCTGTAGGGTAAACTTTTTGTCTGTGTATGAACAAAAGAAATGCTCCTTTCCTAATTCAGAAAGTTGCTCATCACTGGGGGACTCTGAGGCCTCGTCACATAATTGTCTTAGTGTACTACCTGCTGTGCTCAATATTGAGTGAAAATGGAAGCTAGACCCCGCACCATCCTATTTCACAATTCTTCTTTTATTTAAATAATTCCAGTCAGTTTGGGGGACGCCAGACCTTTATAAATTAACAGCAGGGAAATACCAAAGGTGTCAGATTGCATATTTATCATCTTTCTCGTGTAATACTTAAATATGTATTAAGAAGTGACTGACATAAATTAGGCAGATTTCAGAAGCCACAGGCCGTGGCTTGTAGAGGACCCCCTTCTGCTTGACATTTCATCCTTGTCAAAGATCAAATTATTTTAATTTAGGCTGCAAATTATAAGAAATGAAGACTTCTTTGTGGGAATTCCCTGTGGTAATCTGACTTTTGTTGTTACTGCTGCTTGTCAGTGTGCAAAAGATATAATATGCATGCAAATAAGGTTAAAAAATATGTACTATCTAATTATCCAGCCAGTACATTCCACTTGAAGACAGTGGGAGGCCTGACACACAGTATGTGTTTGATTCATTGAGGCCTGCAGGGTATTTACACAAGATTACTTTTAATTATGAAATTAATATCTGTTTATCTAGAATGTATAGCAGTAAGTGAGCATACACATGAGCAGAATTTTTAGCAAAATAAATCATCTTAGTATTTATTTAATACATATAAAATACTGGGGAAAACCACAAATTTGCTACCAAAAATGACATTGAAAACCTGGGCTTTATTCTTGTAAGAAAAGTGTTATTAAAAAGTTACACTTTCAATTACAGTAGTTGCCTACAACTGCCAATTCACTTCCAGATATGCCTTTTGACTTTAAAGGCTTCCCTGTATGAATATAATCCACTGGCTTAAAATTTGATTCTTGAAGAGCAAATATTAAATGGAAATCGTAGTGTTGAAATTGTTCTCTCTCCAGATTTATGCTCTTCTTAGAAGAATTAAGATGTGTGTGCATTATAATGCAGTTCTGTTCTATGATCTCAGAAAGTTTCAGAATAAACAATTACTCAGTTATTCTTGAGTTGTACTTGGCTTTTCTTCTTCAAAGCTGCGGTAAATGTTTAGGCAGAGAGGAAGAAGTGCCAGTGACCCACAGAGCAGCAAACTGCAAGATGCCAGTGGGCTATTACTGAGGCATGTTTAGTTATTTTTCCAGTTTTCTCCCTTATTTTGTATTGGAATTGCAAAATAATACCCTTAATCCATTTGAAATGGATGACTGGATCCTCTACAGGCTTGCAGAACATTGCAGGAGTAGTATCAAATGCATTAAAAATATGCTGCTCTACGCTGCGGCCCGTATGACTTGTCAGGATATCAATTTACGCTATCCATGTTGTGAAGAATGAAGCTAATCCATCTCTAGCCAAGGTGCAAGTACATGAATCCTGGGCAACTCTGTCTGGTTCAGTGAACTAATGAGTAGAACTGGATGCTTTGCTTTCCACCTGCTTTGCAGGTTTCATGGTAGTAGTATGAAGTTGCAGTTTATTTTCTCCTTTGGAGGTTCTTCAGTCTTTTGCTGCATTTTATATGAGTTAAGAACTTCCTAATGTTGGTAGAGAGGCAGTCTTAGCTTGAATAAATTACAGCTAGTGGCTAGGTATATGCTATCTATCTGTCTCATCCAGTGTATCTCAGGTGAACATATGTTTGCAAATGTTGGGGTTCAACCACCTGAGAAAGTGCTGCAGTTTGTCACGGGGCAGGCTGATGTTAAGATCCCTGAGCCATTCTCCAGAAGTGAAAAATATGGTCCCTTTATAAGATGTAATTGGAAGCCAGGTTTAGCAAAGAAATGTATAAAATGTCTTAATGTCCAGGTTTGCTGTAGGAAGCATGAGAAATACACACTAGTGACACAAGATGGGTATCATTTCATCACTGAAGGGACTGTCCCACAGACTAAGATTACTTCTGTGTGTCCAGTAGGTCTTGGAAAGGTTTTAGATCACTGATGCCTTTTCTTTTTGCTCCACATCTTATGTTTTCCCTTAGCAATGATGCATATTTCAGAGAGCTGCTTGGTTCTGGGGTAAGAATTGCTGCAGCCACATTAGGCATTGTTTTACCCACTTCTATTCATTTTACTTCTTGTTAGGAGCTACTAGTCAGCCATAGCCTTATGCTGATATGCTTGTTGTGCCTTGGGATTGAAATACCTGTGTGATGTTCTGTGCTCCTGGGGCTTGCTTAGATAAGTCTGTGAATTCTCTGCCTGCAGGGACTTTGTAATCCATTTGTTGTGGATGGGGCTCAGTTGCAAGAGTGACAAGGATCATTGCAAAATAATAAGGCAGAAAATTTAGCTGGAAAAAGGCAAAAAAACCACCAGTTATTGATAAAGAAATTTTGGCAGTATAAATGTTTCTCTGCTAATAGCTGTAGTGAAGCTAGAAATATATTTCACTTGGGTCAGTGAACAGGTATCAGATAAGACCAAATGGTCCCACACTAAGGCAATCAAAAGCTGAATAGCAATCATATTTTAGCTTCTGAATGATGATCTGTTCTTATCTCATACCTCCTTTTCAGATACAAGTGTATCTCTTAGGTATAAACATTGAATAAACTATTAGCAGTGTTAAGAATGATAAATTGCTGAAGAAAATATCTGAGAAAAAGAACATTCAGATTTTTCTTTTTCTCTTACTGCTCTCTTTTTCCTTTTTCCCTTCCTTTCTAATCAGTGTGATGGAATTCAGCTGGACTTAATCAATATCTCTCTGGAAGGAATTGCCATTCTAAACATCCCAAGCATGCATGGTGGATCGAATCTTTGGGGAGAGACAAAGAAAAGACGTAGTCACCGTCGGACAGAAAAGAAGAGGTCAGATAAAAGAACCACCGTTACAGATGCCAAGGAATTGAAGTTTGTATGCCAAGGTAAGCTTACAGATTGATACAGGCTATCTGGCTCCATAATGTCAACTCTGTTATATAATTGACCTTGTCAAGAAAAAGGATAGACAGTTCTTAGATATTTCCTTTCTTGTGCATTTAGCTTTTCTGATGGGAAGCACTGCCACAAGGGCAAAAACAAAGATGTACTGCCAATTGCAATCTCTATACTTGCAAACCTGCCTCAGACATCACCTGTTAAGCAGACTAATCACACACACCATGTGGCACTGTGTGCTACTGGGACATTCAGCCTAGAAAGAGTTGGAGATTTTGGAGTTGGAAGGTGCTTCCTGAGCATTAATAATGTTTCTTAATGTCAGTGTGCATAAAGCTTGGGGATAATTGTGCCCTGTTTCTAACAAGCTTTGGCCAGAGGTGAGGGAAATTACTTCAGAGTAAAACGAGCAATCTGTATATACATTTTATGTTACTATGTTGTAATGCTGTATGAATCCTTGAATACATATGCTGTAGTTGGCTTGCACAGGCATGATCATTTTTTTCAGGGCTCATATACTTTCCTGGTGATTAGATGCACTTACTCAATAAATTTTATTATTAAACATAACTCTTGACAAAACCAATAATAAATTATAATAGCTATTCTTCTCTGAGAATCTGAATACTGTGCATTGTTACACTTGACTGCACGTCACAAGTCCGAGTGATTATAAGCCATCACTCTCCTCACACCAAAGGAATGAACAGACCAGACTTTGAAAATCATTTGGGGTTTGTTTATTTGTTTGTTTTTCTCTATTTACCCTACAAAAAGGATTATCTTTTGCTTCACAGTATCTTCTTGCTTCTCCTCCTTATTCAGACTTTTATAAAGGTGAGGACTTCAACTGTCTTATGCTGTTGGGATCCTTTTACTAGTTTTGAATACCCTTTTTTTACATTTCATCAGCAGCAATTTTTAAGTCACTAGTTATATGTGTTTAAGTCACTAGTTATAAGTTTCAGTCACTTACTATGTGTTGCAGTTTTAATTCAGCTAAATTAAGCTGAATGATGACAAAAGTTTAGGAATAAAGTAGTTTTTTATGGCTTAGAGGCTGCAATAGGTACCAGCATTCAATTTCTGTGGGCTCTAGCAATTTGACATACGTTCTCAGTGTGGCTTACCAATACACCTTGTCAGTCAAAGTCTCACCAGGCACTAAGCTTCTGCATACACTACAGTCCTGTATTTTGCCCTGATGTTCAAGAGATGGAGGCTGCTGGGTAAAGGGCTCACCAATTTTTTTCCATTTGTTTTGTTCCTGAACACAGGGAGACAGGACATTTATCCTTTTGATAGTAGTGAAACAACATTATCACTTCTTTCTTTATTGAAATTATGTACATCTTTGATACACATGTAACAGTGATGTCAATCTACTGACTATAAGTGATGTATTAAATGGGCTACATTCAATTCCTATTTTCCTGGACAGGATAAAATAAAATTATAATAAAAATATTAAAGACTGAACAGAACTTCCCATGTGAAAATGTTCATAATGCAGACATTAAGCACCTTACTTTAGAAAAACTGTTCTCGTTACTTAGTTTCTAATCAATTTATATGCACTGTGGATGGAAGTAGCTTCATCCAAAAGGCAGTTTAAAAGCAGATGGACTTCTCAATATCCGAAACTAGATCACTTCTCACATCACTGAGTACATAGATAGTATTCTTGTTTGCATCTTCACTAGCATTCCAGTGCTGAGCAGAAATATAGTTCTTAGATTTCAGAGTGGTCTGTATTTATTTTGTTCCAGTTTGCAACACTGAGCAGTCTGGAGCATGCAAAGTGGATTCCTTTTAAAGGAATGTGTGGGGATGGGAGGTACATGCTCTGACTGCAAGTGCGTGTTTAGTCCATGAAACTGGGGTAAAACAACTCAAAGTAAAACTCAAAAATGAAGGCAGTGTGAACATTTCTGAACCAACTGACCAGCTTAATGAGTACACTCCTGTAAGAACAATCACATAATTCTGCTAGCTAAGGTAGGTTCTTAGGCTGAGTGTGCTTCTTCAAGTCAGAATTCAAGATTATTGCTGAGGAATGGAATTCGATCAGTTTTATGTCTAGGCTTCTCAAATAGTTTGGAGAAATCTGAATCAACCCACTGGGGAAATAACAAACTTTCACTTGGAAGCATTATGATTTTTCACTAGCTGATTATTTTCTTAGGCATTATGTACTTTTGGCACATTGTACCTTTTAGTTTGAAGAAAACATTTTGCAAACTATTAATACCTGGTGCAGAGATAGGTATTGGTATATTGAGAACTAGGATAAATACATATCTGCTTGTTAACTTCTGTTTATTAACTTATTCTGAATAAACATTCTTGTAGTTATTTTTATGTCCAAATAAAGCATCTAATAATTTCATAAATAAGCACTGTACTTCCTAGGAGACAGCAATCAATCCTTATGTTTTCCTATGGATATATACATACATATATATATATATATATATCAGATTTTGGTCTTGACTTTTGTTTGGTTGTAATAAATCTAACGGTTTTTATGGGACGCCTGAGTAGCATGCACACTTACTTTTAGACTTTTTCAGTTGCAGTACAACTGTGGGTTTTTCAGCTGTGTATCAATCTGTATTCTTGTCTCTGCTTTTCTGGTTTTATAACTTGACCATGAATTCATGAAAATATATGAATTGAAGGTTAGTACTCTGAGCCCTTAGGTGGGGTACTTGCATGGACTGTTGGAAGCTGTCTCCTTGCTCTGGGTAGTTTGTTGTCCCCAAGCATGTTGAACAGTCCCAAGGAGGACTTTTCAAGCTGCCCAAGAAACCTCTGTGAGGTCTTGCTGCTGTCTTCGTGTGCTCTCTTGTTCAAACCTTGTATGTGCAACACGTACATCGTTACAGGAGAAAGGGTCAAATTTCTGCCAAATCTTTTCTTACTTAGGTATCTGTGCAATGCAGGGAAGGTGTATTTTTCTGAGCCCACTCTCCTCTTTCTTTCCTTTCCTATTTAGGGTTGCCACCTGTTGATGTAAAAAGGCTTGTATTTTATTTGCCCTTCCTATTATCCTCCTCAGTACACTCAATAGCCAGACCACAGTTTGCACTTTGAGTAATCAAATGGATGTCTGCTTAGAAAACAGTGTGATTACATGCATGTTGTCTGAAAAACAATATATTGAAATTGATTGGTTTAAAATGTGCACTATTTAAGTACCTTCCCTGCTTATTAGGCGTTTGTGCATGTATGCTAAAGAGAAACATTCAGCAGTCTTAGCATGTAGGAGTGTGTGCCTGTGTATGCAATTCTATCTAACTAGTAACATTTTTAATTTAAAACATGTATGAAAATGTATTTGTCTGATTAGCTTATAGCTAATTGGGAAAGAAAACCACCTAAACATATTTAGCTGTAGTGTATTAAGTATTCTCATAATCCTTGTTAGTGGGAAAAATACTACAGGTTTTATTTCAGCTCCTGTGCAGTAGAGAGGGTCTTCCAACACATTTTATTAGGGTAAAAATCATGTGGTTATTTTATGTTTTAATTTCATTTTAATTTCTAATTTATCAGAACCATTTCTATTGTAAAATGTCAATGCATTTGAAAAAATATAACTACAGATATATGGGACAATTTGTGAAAGTAGATGACAGTGTTTTGACATTATGAAACTCACACTGGCAATGTTTCCATTTGTTATTTTATTTGAAATCTTCTAGTATGTGTATCTATAATACATCTATCAACATGCCACTTACAGATTTTAGATGTTACTGTGAACTACCCTTGAACGTTGAACAGTTAGGACTTCTTTTTGGATATTCACAGATATTGAAAAAAATCCAAAAGTCAGTACTTTGAAAAGGTTAACATACTGCATAGAAACAAAACTATGAGTTGAGAAACATAAATGCAAATAAGTGAGCTACTTGGTTGCAAATTGCATCTAAAACAAGTTAAATCATGACAACATATCTTACATGAAAAATATATACTGCTTATGTTAAGTCTTGAACAGTTTTCTTCCTCACAGAAATTCTAAATAAAATTTTCAAACCTTTTGTGACAAAAAGGATTTTTTTTTTTTTTTTTTTTTTTTTTTTATTTCTCCAGTAAACCTTTTG
>VZUI01007569.1:0-10585 GCA_013401135.1 Cettia cetti
CCTTCCCTTCCCTTCCCTTCCCTTCCCTTCCCTTCCCTTCCCTTCCCTTCCCTTCCCTTCCCTTCCCTTCCCTCACTTACGACTTCCTGCACCTGCAGACATTACCCCAATGTTATTGAGGATTTTGTTCTGCTTTAGTCCAGAGGTTCAGCCATTGGTGGTGTATGTTTTATTGCAAAAGGTTTCACGTTAGAACCTTCAACACGCGGACAAAAATTACTGGTGACAGCATTTCTAAGTACTACTCTTTTCTGCAGGAAGGCACCAGTCGTTGCCTAGGTCAGCCCTGGAGCCCGCGCCCGCTCCGGTGCCGCCCGTTGCCGCGGCGGTTTCCCAACAGCTCCGCCGGCCGCCACCGCAGCCGGGGCCGGAGGGACGGCTCCTTCCCGGTTCGCCCGGCCCCTCGAGCGAGGCCGAGGAGTGAAAGGGAGGGAGGGAGGGAAGGTCTGCGTGTGTTGTGGGAACGCTGCTGGGATACGCGCCTGTGTTGTGGTAACTGCGAGCGGCCGAGGGTCAGCCTGCGGATGTCTGGCGGGTGTCTCTGGCAGCCGCATCCCTCGGCTGTCCGGGCAAGCGTTCGGGACTTTGGAAAGGCCTCAAGCTCGCGGCTTAGAACTTCCCCGCGCCACTCGCCGTGAAGCCTCGTCCAACCGTGGGATGGAGCTGGCGGTGAGGGAGCGGCTGGTCGCCGCAGAGAGCGCAGGAGGTGAGCGGGCGACCGGCGCCTGCGACGTCACGATCGTCTTTGAAAAGAAGTGAAATTTAAATCCTACTTCAAACAGGAAAATCTAAATTGTTTTCTAAATTCACTTTCTAGTGTGCTAACGTTAATGATTTTAAATAGCAAGAGAATTGTTCATGCTTTATCTTAGAACTATGCCTAACTTTGAACAAAGTGTGTTACCTTATTTTCCTTAAAAAAAAAAAAATCTTAGTTTATTTCTACAGAGCAGAGGCTGGATATCGTGTAGCTCATTTGAATGCAGTCATGTCAGTACACCTGGAAGCAAAATTTTTTTTCTTTTTTTTTTAATTTCAGATGTTCAGGCTTTGAGGAATGCTTATGAGTTAATCAAATCAGCCAGTGAAGCACAATCTGCGCTTGATTCATCAGATAACATCAGCTCGGATTTATATGTTTTATGTGCTGAGCAAGCGCTTCGGGTTTGTAATTTAGGTCTTTTATGTGTGTTAAATAAAAGCATGTATATGATGCACTGTATTTACAGCTGTTACTACTTTAAAAATCTCAGAAGTACCTGAGGAAAGTATTACACCGTTCTGTTTTTGGAGAACAATCATTTAGACATGCATTTTCCATTAAAACTCCAACCCTAAATCCTCACTTTTTAAAGTCAGTCGGCAAAGTGAGGTTTGTGAAGTTTCTAATCATATCCAAATTAACAAGGTGTACCATAATGTATACAAAAATATTTGCTGTCCCTGTTTTTCCTTGTTATGGAAAATTAGCATTAAGCAATTTAGTTATGACTGAAAAAAATATGTTTTTGAACATCCATACCAGGCAAAATAACCCTAATAAAAATAATAACCCTGGTCCATTCTAATGATGAAAGGGTGTTGATAATTGAAATGACTTCCATAAGATGTGGTAGAGATTTTTAATTTTGAAGTATTTGTTAATATTCAGTTTACGATCATAAGTGATTGGGTTTTAAGCAGACAGAGTTTGTAGTAAAACTTTTTTTTCCCCGCAAGCTGCAATCCACTAACAATCTGTCTGTGGTCTGAAAGTTTGAGATGTAGCAATGACAAATCCTGCCAGTTAATACCCTTTCTTAAGAAACCCCACAAAATTCTGTTGAGAATTTTGTGTTTATGTTAACAATTGTGTTTAAAAATGAAACATTTTTTGGATACAGTAAGCAATTCTATGACTGACTGAGGAGTTTTGTTAAATAAATAAGCTTTTTTTTCATGCATTTGGAATGACAAAACTATGCCTTTAATTATTTGTAATGGGCTTATACCCCAACTGGTATGCATCTCTATGGAATATTACTTACATACTGGTATGGAGTTAGATGTTACCCTTGATTAGGTATCCATTTAAAAAAGCTAACAGTTCCTAATTATTTGTTGCATTGTTTTAAATATTGAAATGCTTTTTTTGGGTTTTAGCTGGGATATCAAGAAATTAGCAGTGATTGTCTCCAGATGTATTTTAAAGGAAGATTTCCTGTGAACCAGTTTCTTGGCAGAGCATATTTGTGCCAAGGCCAGTTGCATGCTCCACACTCTACAGATAATTTGGTGAGAAATTATGAAGTTTGCTTTATATTAAGCCTGCTTTTATAAGTATTGATTCCTAGGCTTTTATGTGTTGCTTTCAGTCATTTAAAATACACAAGGATAATCAGGACTGTGGGAAAAATCAAAGGAAAGATATTAGCAAGTATGTGAATAAACAAACTTACCATCTGAACCAGACTAATATTTCAAATATGTTGGAGAAGACAATAAAAAAGAATACTTTAAGAATTTTTCATGTGATTGATTATTCAAAGTCACCCTCTTAACTTTTTATTTAAATATGATGCTTTCAGACCAAATTAGCTGTAACTGTTAAAATAATTACCGATTTTATTTGGGAAGCATTTTGTAGATTTGTGGGAAGAGGCCGTCAGAGAGGCTGTGCATTTCATTTCTGTGGCGGTGTATTTCCAGCGCTCATCAGTAACATTTCCATGTAGGACTTGGATGTAGCTTTTTGTAATGAGAGAAGGAAGCAACTCAGCAGGATACTTCAGCTTCTGTGTGTTGCTTTGAGGTGTTACAATTCCCTATATATGAAAAGTAGTTTTTATCTCCTGCTGATTTTAAAATGGAGTGGGATCTGTTTTCTATCTTCAATATTTCACTTGTCCTTGTACTGTGATCAGTCAGCTTTGATCATCTGTTTATGGTATCTATCCCCTAAAAGTAGCCTTAACAAATGTTTAAAATCATAGAGTATTCTGAGTTGGAGGGGACCCACAAGAATCATCAAAGTCCAACTTCTAGCTCTGCACAGGACAACCCCAAAAATCCCACCGTATACCTGAGAGAGTTGTCAAATGCTCCTTGAGGTCTACCAGCCTTGGGGCCATGGCCACTGCTCTGGGGAGCCTGTTCAGTGCCCAACTGCCATCTGGGAGAAGAACCTTTTCCTGATGTCGAGGCTAAATTTTCCCTGACACAGCTCCAGCAGTTCCCTTGGATCCTGTCCATGGTCACAGAGAGCAGAGGTCGGTGCTGCCCCTCCATTGGCTCTGAGGGGGAAGCTGCAGAGTGCAATGAGATTTCCCCTCAGACTCCTCCAGGCTGAACAAACCAAGGGACCTCAGCCAGTCCTTATATGGCTTCCTTACTAGGCCTTCACCATCTTTGTAACTCATAGTTTGTGTTGTGTTCACCTGAGAGATGTTTTAGTAGTTTCTTTGAATAATGTGTTTGAATTAACTTTCAAGCTAAAATCTTTTCCCTGTTACATTTTCTGTACTTTCTTCTATGAGCACACATGCAGAATAACTGGTCAATGGTCACTTTAAAACTTCATGCATGTTTGAAATGTCCAGTTATGTTTCTAAATTAATAAACTACTTTGTTATTCTTTATGAATCTCAATCAAAATTTGCTGTTTTCTTCTTGGCTCTTGCTAACTTCTTAGAAGTTAGAAATGATCCCAGATTGTTCAGTCCTGGCTTGGTTCCTTGTGTCACGTGTTGTAATGGTCTTTTAAGATACACTTCACATCAGTTGTGTTCCTAGATAATTTATGAAAGTATGAGTGGTGCTCATGCTGTGTGACTAAGTAATCATCATTCACTTAGAAAAGATAAATTTGTCCTTGTCTTGGTTTCCATCCTAAGGTATCCCTCATAATTGATTAAGATACTTGTGTTCTTAAGGGCCAAGTGCAACTTCTCTACTTCAGTACATATTTCATTTCTGGTTTTCTCTTTATCTAGGCAGTTACCATTTATTGCTCAGTACCCTTCTTATGCCATCCTAGAGCTCAGTAAGTCAGTCCCAATTCTCTTGGAGATTTTAGTTTCTCTTTTCCAGCATCCTGTAGTCATCCTGTTCCTACTCATCCAGCTCCACCTTGGCTTGGCTTTGCACTGCATCCTTTCAAAAATCCCTTTATAGTATCTCACCCATCTTTTCACTCTGCCTTCAGGAATTTGTACATACTGATGAGTTCTTCCCTGACCTGCCTTCTTTCAGGCTCAGCAGTATCATGTCTCTGTCTTTCCCCAAAGGAGAGATACTTCAGTTCTTTCTTGACCTTTGCAGCCCTGTCTTGGACTCTCTACAGCATCCATGTCTCTCTTGCACTGAGGAGCCCAGAACTGAGACCAGTGTTCCTGGTGTGGCCCCACCAATGCTGAGTAGAGGGGAAGGATCACATCCCTCAGCCTGCTGGCTACGCTCCTCCTAAGACATCCCTGGACACTGCCAACCACCTTTGCAGCAAGGGAATGCTGCTGGCTGGTATTCTTTGACTTGGTGTCCACTGGGATGCTCTGAAAAGCTGGTTCCCAGCTCCTTTAGTGATAAAAAAGGCATGCTTGCCACATTGTTTTGTTGATGAATTTCTGTTGCAGCATTTTTGAAGAAAATAATTCCTCGAGATTTTTAATGGGACAAACGAATATAACTTTTTTCCCCCGCAGGATTTGCTCCTGGATATTTCTGAATCTTTTTTGCTGAAAGCTTAAAAAGTATGCGGCATTGTAGTTTTGGAAAGTTTCAGTCCTGATAATTAATATTTGGCAGAAATTAAATAAGTTGAAAATACAATCTTAAAATTTGAAATCAGGAAAACATATAAATAGGCTATCAACCAGTTTTTAGTTATTCCATTCTATGGCAACAACTAACTCTGGCAGTATGTTTTAGTTGAGATTGATCTGAAAATAAAATGTATGAAATATAAACATATTGAAATAGGAAAAGAATCTACTGATTTATAAAAGCCATATGTAAATTGCAGTAGCTTTTCTTTGTTCTGTTCTAGGAAGAGTTTGAAAAGTTTGTGCTGTTTTTTATGAAGGCAATAGATTTTGCAGCCCATGACAGAAGGTAGGCCCTACTGACAGGATTAACTCGAAATCCCAGGAAATGCTACTGATCTGTCTTTTCAATTGTTTGTCTTGATTTTCATTAGGTAGCATGGAGTTGTGTTGTTTGTGTTTTTTCTTTATAAGTTTCCTGCCATTTTGTGACTTCTGTTACTGTGGTGTGTGCTGTAACACTAAGGATACTGCAGTCTTACATTGACAGGATGAACAATCATGTTTAAAGCTGGTAGATATCTCAGCATTTCTTACCCTTTTATAGTTATGATCTATAGAATAAGAGCACCATGTTAGCTTATTTTTGAGTGGTTAATTATTGAGTATTGAGTTGCAAGAGTTACCTTAATCTTCTTGTGCTGTACTGGTCTTTTCAGTTCATAGTCAAGATTGCTTCCAATGAAAAGTAAAAGTTGCACTTTTTAACTTCTTAGAAGTGTCTTACAGTACTCAAGCTGTAATTTTATGTTTATTCATGTCCATGAAATGCTATTTTTTTTTCTTATTTTTCAGGTATTTTTTTTTGATATATAATGCTTCAGTTCTTTATTGGCAACTTGTGAGGCCATTTCTTAAGCCTGGATTCCGCTATTGCCTTATTCCCAGCCTTTCACAGATTGTTACAACATTAAACCAAATTGAAGAGCAAGACAATGAATGGCGAGCAGAACTCATGATGTAAGTTTAATTGTATTTTTTCATATAGACATTCTGTAGTCCTTTTGGGACTGCTACCTGAGGTAGTCTTTAATAAGGTGTATTTCACTGGCAATGTTGTAGATGTATTTATTGTGAAAAGCTTAATTAATAACTTTTTGAAGAGACATAAGTGTACTGAACATAAAAAAATGCTTCATTTCAGTATTTATTTTAAGCTTGAAGTTTTAGTGATGGAGATAGCTGTGCCTTTGGTCAGATCTGAAGTTTCACAGTCATTTTAGATGTAGTGTTTGAGTCATTGACAGTAATTGGAAATAAATGGTGTATAAATATCAATGCATTACTGTTCTTGCATTTCCTGAGCAAAGCTGGAACATAAACCTTGAGATAACTGTACTGATAAAAATAGTTTTATGTGCAAAAGGAGGAGTGTCTATGTAATTTTCAAGGTCCCGCAACTTTTTCGCAGAGATATTTTGATCCCCAATTCAACAGACTGATTCCAGTTCCTCTTGCACTCCTACCAGAGTTTGTTCCCTTTCTATTTGTGAACTTTTCTGTTTCTTTGGTCTCTGACTGTGATTTATTGCTATGTAGCATTTTCTTTATAAACTGAAACTGGGGGGAAGTAACAAAACATTCCAAAGGGTTGCCAAGAACTATCTGGCATACCATGCATACAGCTTTTTGGTACCAAACTTTTTCTGGGGTATTGATGAGAACAAATGCACACAGTGTGTTTGTGTTATAAAACTAATGGTTGCATTTATTTGTTTTAAAGTTGTATTTATTTCTTTACATTTTTTTTATTATGATTATTGTTGTTGTTAATATCTGTCATGGAATCACAGGCTCTTTTTCAGTCAAATCAGATAAAGTATAGAAAATCCAGTAGATATATTGCAGCTTCCAATATGAACAGTTTTGTTTTGCTAAGCAGCTTTGAAATACTAGGCTTTCCGGTAGTTAAGGGAGAATCTTAGAATACATCTCACAGAAATGTTTTTCTCATACACTTGTAAATAATTAATCTTTTTAATTATAGATATTTTGTTGAGAAAAATTTTCACAAAAAACCTCAAAATTTTCTAAGATTCTTATTGTGATCTGCGCTAAATATGTGTTAACAGCTGTATATATCTGGAAGCAAAAATGTAGAAATTAGAGGATCTCTTCTGTGTTTGAGTCAATGCTTTATAGCACTAATCACTTGTACTGCATTTAGAAGTGGTATCTTGGATACAGGGAGTGTTAAAAACCTAAGAATTATTTTGAAAAGTGTTAATAAATATTTAATACAAACATGTATTGGATCTGCAGAAATTTACTTGAGTGCTTCCTTGATGCTTCAAAACTGGAAGAAGCAAAAGAGTTTTCATCTACTGCAGCAGTCTTTATCAAGGAAAATGTTCCAGATAAATACTCTCAAATATTTTCTTTAATGGTAATGCTGAAATATATTTTAAATTCCCATTAAGACAGGAGCTCTGTCTACATTTCATAAGATCATAGTTATAATTGTTATATAAGCTGTTTTCTTCATTTAAATTTTGTGAGCTACGAAACAATTCAGTAGATATGCAGAAATTTTCACAAATTGTGCATTTTTGATACAATGAGCTAAAGGGCTCCCTACTGCTCCATGTGTTTTTAACATATCATATTATAATGGGGATGACTGTGGCTAACCATAAAAAAATCTGTTAGGGATTAATTACTATTGAAAGAGGTGTAGTGAGAGCAATTTAACCTGACTTATGTCACTGAGGGCATATTTAGTATCTGTTGACTTTTCTCATGCTGATAAATATTTACGTGATTCAGCTTGAACCCTATAAATAATTCTGGAAATTGGGGAATATGACAATAGTTCACATTTCTTGCATGTCCTTAATTGGGGAAATAAGAGGGTGAAGACAAATGCGGCAAAAGCAGAGGCAAATAAAACTTGAAGTTGTGTGCAGGCATATTGTCTTTAATTCTACTACACTGTCTGTTGCCTTTTTCTGTTGTCCACCCCCCAATCACTGCATGTGTATGTTTATATTAAAGTGTATGTTTATATTACAGATTTCTCCAACACTAGAATTAAGAAAACCAATATACAACATTCTAGAGGTGTGATGATAATGAAGCAATCACCCTGGGGCAAGCTTGAAATTGCTTTTGTATTTTTTAGAAGAATTATTGAACGAAGCTGTTTGACAATGTCCTTAAAGAGAAGAATAAAGTAGTTCTAAAACTGTGCTTGGGTCACAGAAGTATGATCCAAACTATTGAGTGCTTTAGTAGCAGCATGCCAGAGTCCTGCAAAACTTAGTGTTCTAGTACAGGTACAGCTTAAGTAATCAGCGTTGATAGTTGTGGGCAGTCAGTGTGAGAGTCAGAAGAAATGATCTGCACACTATTCATGTGTAACCCTACCGTTAAATTGAAGTAACTGCAGTTTATTGTAAATTCTCCATAATATTTTTTGCCTGCCTATAATCTCTAGGTACAGATAAAATTTAATTGGGCTTGTTTCTCTCAGCTGGATAAGATGATTTCAGAATGAGTTATATCAAAAGGTGTTAACAATCCATTAATGAGAATTCTAACTCAGAAGGTAGTTCCACATTTATATTTCTGCTAATAGTTCTGATCCTGACTACTGAAGGTCAGTATAGCTCTACTGGGTGATCCTTATATTATGTATGCAGAGCAGTATAGATTATCATAGGAGCCACATTGCCCTTAAAGTCCATGAAGACAGTCAACATACCTGCTTTATTTTTGCTTATTTAAACAAAAAATCCTAATTATCCTTTGCTTGTTTAATAAAATAATAATGAAATTGTTATTTTATAGGTGTATCACAAACTAATGGATATTTCCCAGGTAGAGAAGGAAACACAAAATTCCATCCATCTTTCAATTGTTTATAAAATGCAGGTGTTAAAGTTGTAAGTATGAAAATGTATCCTTCCACTTGTACTTTGATGCTGCATATTGCAGAGGCAGGATCAGGTTCAGGGATATGTCTCATATGCTTGCAGAAAAATCTACTGCAGGTTTTAATTCCTCAAAAGGAAAATTAAAATGACAGTTTGGATAGTAACAGCCAGTCTGTCTAGAGAACAGCCTCATCTGAAAAGTGAGCTAGCTCTTTGGGAATGTAGGGATTAGTGTGTTGTACAGATATTGCCAGGAGAAAACATTTAAGAGTCTGAGAGACATTTTAATATCAAATGGACTCCAGTTCCCTCCCCAAGCTGTGTACAAGAAAGTAAAGATGAAGTGGGGAAATCACCTAAAATACAATGTACAAATCATGGAGCATAATGCTTTTTAAACTATTTAAATTTTAAAGGTATAAATAGATGCTGGTGAAGTACCTTTTTCATGTTAGTTGGTTGATTTGGGAAAAGATGAGAAAAGGGCTTGATTTTGAGTGTTTCATCAAGGAATTATTGATCTAATTGCTTTCTGTTCATGTGCTTTTTAAATTTCTGATACATATATTTTAAAAAACATTGATTCTTTTCTTAGTAACAGTGGATTAATTTATACTGACATTATGGGAAAAAAAGTCTTTCACACTTTTTTTTTTGTTCTGGAATAAAAGTTACTGTCTGAAATATTAATTTACATACTGAAGTTAGGTTTTATTGATTTTTTTTCTTGATATTTCAATATCTAGGTAGCCCACTGATACCTTGGAATAAGAGCCATCCATTCTGAAGTTGGGAGAGTTATTTCAAAATCTTAATGCAATAGCGTTTTTCACGAAAAATTATGACCCAATTCCTCATATGTTGCAGGCAGTGGGACACAAATGTATTTCCAAGTGATGCCACTGCAAGTCTGAATTCTTTATATGTGCTTTTGAAAGAATATGATGTACCTCCAGCATCTCTTCTCAATGTGAAGTGAGTTTTATTTGTCACAGCCCCCTGGAAGTTGATGATGAAGCTGATGAAGCTGCTTCCATTGAAGTCTGTCAAAATTCCTGATGACCTTACAGAGATTGAACTATTGTTTAGTTGTTTGTGTTGTGTTAACACGTAGGTCATCTTAAAAAAGAACAAAATCCTATTAGGGTTTATGACAGAACCCAATATTAAATGTCTTCTTCCATACAGCTGTTAGTATAACATGATAAAATCTTTCCATAATGATTTCTTATTGATAAAATAAGATTTTTAAAAGGTCTTAAAATTGATGTGTATTTTTCAGACTGTAGTTAATTTTTAACTTTTCCTGGGACCCTTCCCAATGCTTCAGCATAAGTTTGAAAGACTAAACTGACCACTATTCCAGTAGTTACATCACAGCTGTTACATATGGAAGTAATACTACATTTTTATTTGTTAAGGTAAACCCTCTTTGACAATATTCAGGTATCTTATCACATCTCCTTTTCCCAGCTGTACACTATACTCATTTGGTTATTTACAGACATCCAAACAGTTAGAACATAGTCTCCATCTCTGTGTCTGTGTTCTTAGTTCCTAGACTTAATCCAGCAGACTGATAGATTTAACTGTGTGCCAGTTCACTGAGTTGCGTTTCCAAAATTTTCTGCAATCTTCCTGTAATCTGAAGTTTCTTACTTCACCATGCCTGTGCTTCATGCATTTCATTCCGTATTTTTCTCTTCTTCAGGGACTGGTTGTGCAGACTGCATAGGAGTATTCTAATTATTTTCCGCAAACAGATTAACTTTTGTATTTTTCATGTAGCCAACTTTGAACTCTTTCTTTTTTCATAGTTAACTGTAAGCATTACTAGAATAATAATAATAATAATAATAATAATAATAATAATAATAATAATAATAATAATAATAATAATAATAATAATAA
>VZUI01007596.1:0-44067 GCA_013401135.1 Cettia cetti
TCGCTGCCCCGCCGCCGGCACGGCCCGGGGCCTCGCTGCCCCGCCGCCGGCACAGCCCGCGGCCTCGCTGCCCCGCCGCCTCTGCCGGGGCACGGGGGGAAAGGATGCGCTCAGGCACCACCTCGGTGAGCACCAGCGCGGAGAGCACAATTCAGAGGGAGTTCCTACCTCCGTTTGGTACTGCGCAGTCACAGTGAAGGGGCAATGAAGGGGCAATAAGTGACAGCAAACTACTGCGGCTGAAGCGGACAGCGTTAGCTACAGCAGCACAGCACAGCAGATACACCGTGCACACCTCTGCTGCTTTTGGCTGGGGTAGAATTTATTTTCTTCAAAGCAGTGGTATGGGGCTGTGGTGTGGGTTTGCTGGAAACTGTTGATAACACAGGGATGTTTTAGTTTCTGCTGAGCAGTGCTCACAGAGTGTCAAGGCCCTTTCCTCTCCTCACCCCACCAGGGCAGAGGCTGGGAGGGGTTACAGGAGCTGGGAGGGGACACAGCAGAGGCAGCTGCCCGGGAATGACACAGGGGTATCCCACTCCCTATGGTGGCACGCTCAGCATACAAAACTGGAGGAAGAAGGAGGAAGGAGGGGATGTTCAGAGTGATGGTGTTCGTCTTCCCAAGCCACAGTTGTACGTGTGTCCTGGGATGGCTGCCTGCCCATGGAAAGTGGTGAATAAATCCCTTGTTTTGCTTTGCTTGTGCATGCAGCTTTTGCTTTCCCTATTAAACTGTCTCTAACTCAACCCATGAGTTAATTCACTTTTACTCCTCCAATTCTCTCCCCCATCCCACTTTGGGCTGCAGGGGCTGAGCTGCTGGTTTAGATTAAATCGTGGCAACAGGGGATGTCAGACCCAGGGTCCATAACTTCAACCTCAGTATCTGCCAAACTGTCTTCACACTTGTTTTTGATCAGGCCTCTACCTTCCTAAGTTGAAAATTCAGACCTTGTACTTTAAGGGAAGGGGACCCTGGTGAGCTTTGCTTTTTGCTATGTTATTTCTATGAAAGAAGGAATAATAAATGTACTGACTTGGAATTTACCTTGAAAGCTAGATTACCAGCACTGACTGGTGAATGGCAACGGTATAGTAAGTTTATTCAGAACTGGTACACTGAAAGAGACACAATTACTGCTAAGTAAGACGAAGTAATGTATGAAACTTTGGAAAGGCAAGATATTTTGGGTCCAGAAATGCAGGCAGCACCTACATTAAAAGCTATGCCTATGTTTGTTCAGCCTAAAAAGCTCCTACACTTCGTTTACTATATTTATTCTGCTCTGGTGTTTTGACCAATGACTATGACTACAGCACATCCTAGAGACATATCCTACATGTGGATACAGCCTGAGTTTTATCTGGAGCTCATTCACATCCCAAGCACCTGCTTCTGAACATAAATTCAAACTGTGTTTGGGAAAGGATTGCATGGTCCAGGAGCAACACAGATGCAACAGTTTGAAATGAAACATCAGAGCTGAAACTGTCCAGAATGTGGCAGTACGATCTGCTGATCTGATTAACTGTGAAGAGGCTTGTGGTAGGACAGGGGATCCAGAGACAGGCTGTTTCTCTCTTCTCTACTGCTGATAGTTTTGTGGTTTGCCTTGAATCAAGCTAACCCTGTTGTACTGAGGAGGGACCCACCGTGTGGCAAGTGCTGTCTGTGCAATCTGGGAGCAGAGTATTACTCATGCAGAGGATCAGCTCCTAACTGGCATCTCCTTGGTGGGAGAGTGGCTCCAGGGGTGGCACCAGCCGGTGAAGTCCAGTCTAGTCTAATCTGATACACTGTTCAAACTGCTGCCACGGCTGCTGACTTTATGGAGGAGGCACTAGAGACATGTCTCTGGTCAGGATTTTGACCTGCAAATTGTGGCCCCTAGTGGTCTTTGAAAGACCACAAAAGTGACCTTTGCTTTCCTCATGTGACAAGAGGCCCTTTGTCCTCTGTGTACACATGATTTCTGGCCCTGGACACTGCTGCTGGATCCCCCACCCTCCTCTACCTAATTCAGTCAATTAAATACAGTTTTACCTACCCATTTGCTGTTACTGGGTCCCTGTCCTTTCATTCTGCTCCTGAGATGAAGGCACTGGGCTTTGGGGATTACTGGTTCAGTCTCAGTCTTGCCTGGGAATGAGCTGCACTTCAAGTATGCAGCCAGGGATTTTGGGGGAGAAACATGTGGCAGCTGATTCCTTCTGTCTCCTATGTGTGCCACAATATTCCCTATAGTACTGTGTACATTTACCTGGGGCTTAGCTTGCCTTCAGCTGCATGAAAGCCAGGCACCTCCTCTGAGACTGGTGTCCACAGCTGCCATGGTTTCATGCATTGAAAACCATGGTGTCTCGTGTGTTTGAGAGCTGGCATCTTCTCCTCTCTACATCCATCAGAAGGGAAGTAAGGCCAATGCTTTAGCAAAACATCTTTCCCATGTAGATCTGAGCACCAGGTGGACACAGTTCTGTGCCACAGCTATGGTAGATATATCAAGCTCAGATGCTGCCAAAAAAGCTGAGATTTGGGAGGTGGGCTTGACTCACTGACTTTCGGTATTGCTTCTTTAGAAGAGATAAATGTCTCAAAATTCCTTATGGCCTCTTGTGTGCAGTGCCTATGAAAGCAGCTCTGGCTAAGGACAACAAAGCCACAAAAGAGTTAGAGGCTAGTATAGGCAGCAGATAAAGATTGTAACTTTGATGTTGTTAATTTACATTATTCTTCAATTTAAGAAAAATATTCCTGACTTTTTATTCTGTCAGAAATAGTTAGGGTTTTTGTAAAGCTTTTTAGTGGTCCAGAAAAATGAAGAGAGAGTATCAGAAGCATAGGCATTCTTTTTTGCGTTTGTTTGCCCACATTTACATCAGTGTTTTGCTGTACGTAGTGTAGTTAACTCTCCGCCTTCTAATTGTACTTCATTAGGTGAATGCCAAAGCTGTGGTGAAAAACCACTAAGTGTGGGTGAAACATATATTCAAGTGCTACGTAAATGTGATTTGTTGGGGTGCAGAGCAGGGCTGAAAACTGACAGTACAGAGTCTGAGAGCTGGTGGGTGCTCACAGCTGACAGCTCTGCTCTGTGCCACATTGCCATCACGAGCAGAGGCTCAGCTTGCTGATGTTCTCTTCTCTTGCCCCTGCGGAGCACACTGGCAAGTGAGCAAAGGTTTTGCATCCATTTGACGCAATGACACAGCCAATGCTTTGGAGGAAGATTGAGCCTCTCCCCTTGCAAAGCTCCTGGAGCAGCAGTGCCCCCGTCTGTACGGAGCTCTGCCAGCAGCCAGCAGTGGCAGAGGCAGCAGCTCCAGCTGTAAATTGTGCTTCCCTGCTTTCTTCACGGGTGTGTTACAAGCCTTGATATTCACGCCCTCAGCATTGCTTGGTAAGGATGCATGAAATTAACAAAGGGATACCATTAATCTTCATTTCCAGTTTCTATTTGAAATCCACTAGTAATAATTTGGTTGTCAAGCTTTTAAAATACAATGAACGCTATGTACTACTTAAAGTACAATACCAACTCCACATATGATTTTGAGCTCCATCTGCTTCTGTCTGGAAGGTTAGCTCACAGCTCACATATGTTGAGAAGTCAGACCACTAACCAGGCAGGAGTCAGGTGTGCTCTCTGGTGGGAACTTAAATAGTTTGCTGTAAGTGAACAAAACCTCCCTTGAAATGTCAGCAGATAAGCAGTGTCTAGAGAAAGGAGAATAAAGTATCCACATTAATGCAAGACGAAGTGAGGACCTACTGTACTTTGCTCCCTGTTTTTTAAGGCCAAATACATCCTCTGCTCAGTCAATATGACTTTTTGTCCTTGACTTCAGCGATCAGGGCATCTCTTATGGTGTGACTTATTGGAATGTCAGTAGCACCCAGTGAAACAAGTTTATTAATAAGCCAGTATGCTTGAAAGCCCTCTCTATGAACTGTCAAACAGATACTGGATTTATGGGTATTGTTTTGCCAATGGATAATCTGATTACAGTTAACTAAACCAAATTAAATCTTTTTTCTGAGAGTAATGTGCCCACTTCAAAAGGAGTAGGGAGTCTCTCACTGGCTCCCTACTCACCTAACCATGCTCTAGCATGGTTATCACCCTAACCATACTCTAGCTTTTCTCTTGTTACCCTCCAAAAACTTCCTCATGTCATTCCAGGTATAAAGCTGCATTCAGTGCCTCTGGCATGTAATAAGGCTGGTCTGATGAGCCTGTCAGAGTGCTTGCTTGAGCCAGACATGCCTGTGGAGGAGCAGATGGGGTGGGTGTGGAGACCTGCTGAGTCAGGGGAGTCATGGTGCTGTTGTGTCTGTCCTGGGTACACACCCTGTTCTGTGACACCAGGGAGCTGGAGATGGGATGTGACAGGTGTTACAGTGGTAAAGAGGAATTTCTGGGCAAATCCTCACTTTTATATTTATTTTTAAGAATTTCTGTTACTGTTTATTCTACAAGATAACATAAGAAAAAAAAAAAAAAAAAGTCTGTTCCGAGTCAGATCAAAGGTTCCCCTAGCCAGGTAACCAGTGTTTGAACGGCACTCACCAGCAGCTGTCAACCTGCAGGAGAAGTATGCAGTGAATGGCATTTCCTCTGACCACTCCTCTGGTCTCCAGTCCTTTTCAGACTCCCGCAGAGCCGTCTCCAAGGCAGTGCTGTGATTCTGCAGAGTTCCAGAAGGTGGTGGTCTGGGATCAGCACTTGGCTCCAGGAACCGGCAGGAGCAGCTCTTAAGTAGAAACATTTATATTTCTTTCCATTAAATCCTTTTAAATGGAGGAAGAAAAGTTCATTTGTGGGAAACTAGTAATCTCTGACCCTATGCAGTGCATTAAGAATGCCTGCAAATTAATGAAGTCCCATCCCAGATATCAAATAACAGTATATAGCATGACTAATCATCTATGAATGGTAAGCTTTGAAAGCCTTGCTGAAAACCTTTGAGATAGTAGATTCACACTGGTAAAATACAGGAAAAACTTAACGTGTTTTTTATTTCCTTGTGTTTGGGATAATTAAAGGTATATGTCCATTAAAATCTTTGATTCACAGTATTTTACATTTTACTGCCAAGTTATGCCAGAGCTCCAGATATAAGAAGCAAACAGAAAAAAGATGTCTGTAACATGCAAACTGTAAATTATTATACAAAGGATTTAGTCCTGCATTCCCTGCATACCTGGGACTCCTATTGATATCTTACCCAAGATTATGAGCTTTACTTCAGGTTTGCAAGGTGGTAAGTGCATTAGCAGTAATGAAGCATGCAAGTCTGTGGTTTGGCATTGTACTTACACAGAAGTGGCAATTTAAACATGTGCAGATGAAACTCAAACAAAAACGCAAACATTTAACTGGTATCTCACTATATGTAGTGCACTCACTGCAGAAGTTGAAATTCACCAGCTCAATAGGCAAAGGCAGGTTCAGGAGAAAGCCAAGCACACTGGGCTAAACAACCTGATCCTTTAGAGGACTTACACTATGACCACAGTCCAAGGGGCATCAGATTTCCAACCCATCAGGACTCTAGATTGCTGCAGCTTTTATTATTGCTTTGATGTAGCCGTGATAATTGTCAGACTTACAAGACCAGGGTGTCCTTATGGACACCCCCATCACCTGCACAACTGTTTCTGTAGTTATGATGAAATTATGGTGGTATGGGAGGGCCAAGCAGGCGTTGTGCTCCCGTGGTGTCATGCAGGACTGAAACCCAACCTGAAACCCTTGAGGTCCCAACATTTTCCAGTTTACCTAGAGAAGAACATGCAAAGATTAGGAAAAGTGGCCAAGATCAAGTACAATATAGAGGTCATTTGGAAGGCCATAGCAGGGTCACACACCTGGCTAGTAGTTCTGGGACTAGCAAAGAGGCTTCCAAATGGCCATGGTGGGTGAGTGGTTGGCCACTTGATATCCCGGCTGTGGGAGCAAGGTGGCCTTACTATTTAAATACTAAACTGAGAGATTGTTCTGTTTTGCTGCAGTCTGCTTGCACAGGCTCTGCTGTTCCAGTTTACTGGAAATAATAATACTGCAATAATATTAATTGGTTATTAATAGAAAAAGGTTTGTGTACAGAACTGATGTAGTTTTAAGTACTTGAGTGGATGTTTGAAGGAGAGCTGTTGTAAAGTTTGTTCATTTCTCACTATGGTATCTAGAATGAGCGTGCAACAGAAATTTAGAAAACATATTTTGGTGCTGACAAGTGGCTTTTATATGAAATAATATTTGAACTATAGGGGACCTTTCCAGAGATTACACAACCATCCAAGTGGGTCAAAGCATGGCCTTAAAATATGTGAATACTTTAACTGGCGAAAGAAACTGAAAGCTCTTTGGAACCACTTGAATACTTTGTGTGTGTTTATTCTGCATGTGATGGACAGGCACAATCTCTCTTGATTTGTGCTCTGACACAAAGATAGGCCTGATTTTTTTAGCTCAAGCTTAGCATAATACTTATGCAATCTCACATTTCTCAGCTTGATGTGTCTGCCCACTACATACTACATATATGCAAGGGAAAAATAATTGCAAAGAGGAACTTTTTGGCTAGAAATGTAACACAAACCTCCATATACATTGGACAGAAGCAATTAATGGATGACACATGTAGATGTGGTGCTGGAACAGGAGCAGGGGAGCGGACAAGAGGAGGTGCTGTAGCTGAAAGAGTTGCAGCACCCACGCAGGACTCTGTGCCACATGGCCTGGGGTGCAGCACAGTGCTGTGATGCATGCTGGGTTTTCTGTGGCACAATACATTAGACAAGCACAGGCCTTCCTGGCAAAATTGCTACACTTCAGATGTTTTTTAGAAAGAAGAAAATGTTTTTCAGTCTGGTTAGGCAAGCAAAGGAAACATGCACAGCTTCTTTGGAGACATAGCTTGTGGGAAAATGATGTTGCTTTGTCTCAGCTGGTTGAAAAGACAGCTTTCATGGCAGAAGCTGTCAGCAATGGCAAGGACATTGCATGTCCAGCCTGGCTGGGGTACATTGGTGGCCGCAGGCAGACCAACAGCTGTCTTGTGTCAGGGAGGGTCTGTGGCTGCAGCAGCTGCATTTCTGTACAGCACCCCGAGGCTAGCAAGGCTCCTCAGCCGGCCAGGGCTTGGAGCAAGCTCCCCACCAGCTTGCAGCAAATTTCCATGCCCCTGGGCCTACTTTCATCCTGAGTGTATGAAGGAGCTATGGAGTCACCTGTATTTGTATGCCTGCTCAAGCTCTTTACCTAGATGAGGTGTCTACAGCAAGCTCAGAACAGCAAGAGAGAATATACAGGGAAGCAAGTGTCCCTATACCATTATTAATTCTGTTTTTCCTATCAGATTGTATGCCTTTTGATTTGGGCTTTAGCTCTCTCCTCTGACTGCTGGCTGTGCTTGCTGCTGGCTGGTGGGTGGGATACAGGGATGTGAGGATGTTCCCATCCTGTCCAGGGTGTCTGCACTGTTCTCTGCTCTCACTGCTGGGAGCAGCTGCCAGGTGCAGCCAGGTCTCACCCAGCCAGCCTTCCAGCAACAGGAAGGCAAGAGTAGTGGGAAGTTCTCAAGAGTGGTAGTGGCTGGCTTTTAACACTAACACATTAAAATTAACAGCTTGCAGACCCATTCCTTCCTCCCCTCCTGTCACTTTGTGAAGCAACTTGAACAACCTTGAAAAATCCAAGCGAAATTCTAAACTTGGTTTTGTGATTTGCTGTGAGACAGATTGAAGACAGAAGCATTTTGAAGTTTTTTGAACATGTTTTTCTTCTTAAATTATTTTAAGTTATAGTACTTTTACCTGTAATATAGCTTCTTTCTTTCCCAAAGTAACTGGAAAGAATTACTTTGGCAGTCTCTAAGTCCTAAGTTATTCGTTGCAACATTACCAGGGGTGGATAGGGCTGCATAGAAGTAAGTATAACAAGCACTTTCATTTTTAGAAAAAGTGAGTGTTATGGTATAGGCCAAGATATTTTTAAGTAAGTAAAAAGGCATGCTTGATTTGTTTGTGCTAACATTCAAGTTGGCTTAATAGTAAAGAAATCCTTTGCAAATAATTTTTTCTATTTCACAGCTGTGAGTTGTGGGGTTGGGTATAATCCACAACTGTCTTGGCAGCTGCATGATTATGAAATCGTTGTGTCCAAAACCCATGAAAATGTCATGAGTGTCTATGGATGAGGGAGAAATTTTAGCTGGTGTTTATTATTATGTTGTTATAAAATTATATCCATTATTATATCATTTTTGATATTTTTTTCTGCTTTCTTTTCCACCCAGAAGAGGTAAGTATGCAAAAATCTTTTCAGACAATTCAGACTGTGCAGGGATTTAAGTTTGTGCAAGCAAGGCTGGAGCTTTACAATCTCCAGAAAGCATTTTAGTATGTAAATTTTATTAAACATAATTCCTGTAGATGATCATTCAAACAATATAAACAATAAATTGTTTACAATCATTTGCCTACTGAGATTTGCAAACCCCCACACATGCAGACACACACACAAATACATTGTATTTTCACACAAACACACTGTAGGGCCTTTACCAGTCTTTACGGGGAAGCCAAGACAGATTATAAAAGTTCATCAAAAAGGCATTGCAGAGGGCTCAGACGCAGGAAAAAAAAAAGGAAATCTGCATGAAATAAAGCCAGATAACAGACAACCTTTTACTGAACTTGCCTAATCCAGGAGAGGATTTGCTGGTGGATGGTGGGGAGGGGGGCAGGAGACTGTCCCTGCTTCTCCTAAGTGGCGCATGCTTCATGTCACATGCAAGGAGAGCAGCTGTGCAGCCTCCCCAATTCACTTCATGGCTGTACTTGTCTCTGCATAATTCATGGCAAATTTATAACTCAGCTCAGGTGGGGTCACATGAAATCACTTCATCAAAACTCTACAACAAGGCCACATGATGACAGAAGCACTGGTGACATTTAACTTCAAAGATACTACAGGTTCTCCAATATTTATGAGACAAATAGGAATCTGCCATAGTGTCTTCTCCAGCAACTATGAGCACCAGGTGCTTTCAAGTGTAGGGACTCTATCAGTGGTGATCTTCCTCTGAGATTCTGGCTCTGGCTCTTTTTATGTAGATGTTGCTGAAGCCAGTAGCTAGTGCAGATGTTTTGAATTTGGTGGATATCTGCCACAGTGAAGAAAGAAGATTGGTGATTTTTTCCAGTAGAAACAAATACATTTTCTCTGTCAGATTTTTGCAACTGAGCACCATAAAATGAAATAAACTGACTGAAATAATGGAAAACTTTCCTGGAATAAATATCTGTGTAGCAGAGTGAATGGGATGGAGATATTTCTATGAGCATTTTCTAAGGATCTCATTGTCAATGTAGAGCTGAGACAGAGTATGTGCAGCAGCCACTTAAAATTGGAGGAGATGTTGCTGTCTTCTGCTGAATCAATGGATTTTTCCCAGTGATGAATTTAATTTGCTTTTTTTACTAAAGCAAATTAAATATAGCAGCCAGAGGCGGTAGTAGTTACTACTTGGCAGTAGTATTTTTCATGATGCCAGAAAGGCTATGAAATATCTTAGGTTTGCTTTTCTTCTTGTAGAAGGGTGCTCAAGAGAGGAGAGACAATAAAGTTCTTACTTAGACTGTAAAGAGGCTAGAAAGCTTAGCATGCTTAAAATTGCTTAGCAAACACTGGAAAACTATAGCTTAGAGTAAGGCTATTTCTATTGCAATCTGCTGCAACATTTTACTTAGAGCAGGGAGGACAGTATTTCAAAGAGTTGTCATCAGAGTAGGAGCAAATACCATTCCAGGAGTGATTGGGCTACACAGTGTGTAGAAGAAAGTGCACGTGCACAATGCCAAACCATGTAAAGGCAGAGTGACAAGAAGAGTAATAGGTATAGGTAGGGTTATGTACAGCTATCGTTTCATAAGGCACAGCACTCCTCAAGTGTTGGTCCTTCTCTTTGTACAAAAGATGCAACTAATTTGGCATTCCGGTCTGCACTTCTCTCTTTAGTGTGCTAAGCATCCATAAACACAACAGCACAACAGCCAGTCCACACATTTGTGTGTACAAATATCTGTAAACAGCATCCCCATACATATTTACACACACGTATATAGTGGCCACACTAATATGTATGTACCATTGATGTCTCCTGTGATACATAATATACTTATTTGAAAGGTACTGATAGTGCAGTTGACTGAAAAATATTGAAAAGTCTTCTGCTTCTTTTTAGTTAATGCTATTTGTAAACAGCCTTCAGAATTAGAACCCTCTATTTTATTGAGACCAATTGAAAACACATTTCCTTTGGATCCACGTTTTTACTCATCCCATTAAATACTGGTCACCTGGACATTTTAATCAGGATTATGCCCTCTAAGGAGATTAGTTAGATAACATTTCTTGTTAATTAGGGTGGGTGCCTACTAGATTTTTTTCTGAAGGGCATGTGGGTGCATGAAGCAGAGTGCTCAGGAGGACAAGTGACTGTGTGAGACCAAGATTAGAGGTAGGATGCTGCGGAGTATATGACAGTGCAAACATGAATGTTAGCATAGACGTGCTTTTAAAATGCCAATTAAAAAAACATTGTTAGGAAGACTCCACAATAGACACACTTTTGTAGAAGTAATTGTGTCTATTCAACTGCTATTCATATGTACCCATTGTATTTGAATGGAAGATGTGTGCAGACTGCACTTCAAACCAAACCAAACCAGAAAATTGCAATGAGAAGGCTCATTTTGAAAAAGCTACTAGAAAAGGGCTAACTTATTTCTTGCTCTGAATAGTTCTGAGGTGGAGATGTTTGTATTATGGTGAGCACCTATTGTTTGAGAGAGTTTCAGTTGTATGCACTTGAGACTCACTTACATTTTCTGTCTACTTAAGTCCAGAATTCTTTGCACTTCCTAAGAAAACAGAACTCAAAGAAATCCTGATTCTTTACTTAGAATGAAGGACAACAATTCAAAACTATGGGATGAAACACAGCATAGTAAAATGGAGGCTGAATATCTGGATAGATGTCATGATAGTAAGATAAATTAGACTGTAAAAGAGTCTGATGAAAGCCTGAGAGTCATTTAAATTAGAAAGAACAAAGCTGCCTGACATATATGGTACTGAACAAACCTGTGCTCAGGGGGAGAGACAAAATGATATCATAGGTCTTTTTCCATCTTTTATTTTCTAATGCCTATAATCTGTGATAAAGCATACTTTTCTGAAGAGAGGCCAATGGTTTTGGAAAGGCCAAAGCCTAGCATTGACATTTGGATCTAGTTTAAAGAAGTAAATGTCAAAAGCAACCTTTTCAAAACTCTAAGACATAATGCAAAATGAACTGAGATGTTACTGTGTTGAATGAACAGACTGCTTAAAAAAGCTAGGGCTGCCTAGGAGGGCACATCTGTATAGAAAATTGTCTTGCAGTGCTTGATCTGCAGTTGACTCCTATGTATTATAATAAGAAAAATTGTAATGGTTAGAAGTAGTAGGGTACTGGCTTTATGATACCAGTAACTAAATCCAAAACCTCTGGAAAAACCTACATGTAGATTTTACAAAGGCTAGTGTGGTTTTGGAGTATATAGGAAAAAAAATATTATAGCCCTTGGGTTTAATCACTTCCACATTACAAGACAGCACATCCACTTTTTTCCTAGCATCATAAGAATCAACACCAAGAGGTTACAGTGAATGATATGAATGACTACTGCATGATGGTTGTGATTGTACTGGTAGCTGCTGGCCTTGAATATGCAGCATGCATGAAAATATGTAACACCCTTATAGCTTTTGTGCTCATAATGTTACAGCAGTATTTTCCTCTCAGCATTACAAACATGGTAATAACAAATACAAAAAATGTATATGTATATATACATATATACATATATGTATATATACATATTGCATGTAACTGCATCAATTTCCTTACATGCTTTACATTGATCCTTTTTTAAAGTAAAGATCAGCATGCATGAGAATATAATTAAAGAAAATAATATTTGTCTTACCTAAAACTAATTGATTCTATAAAATGTATTTGAAGAATGACCAAGAAGAAATGATGATTAAACATAACCTTAGCAGGTAAAATAAATTAAAAGGTCCATTTACAGTAGAACAAGATGACACAGTGATAAGATGGAGTCTTACAAGTATTCAGCCCATGTTCAGCCAGCTGGGTAAGCCCAAAGTCCACCCAAGTCCTTGCCATTTCTTCATGTAATGCATTAGACTGCCAAGGAAAGTGGTGGACTCACCAACCCTGGGAGTGTTCAAAAGGTGTGTGGATGAGACACCTGGGGACGTGGTGGTGCTGGATTAACAGCTGGGCTTGGTAACCTTAGAGGACATTTCCAACTTAAATCATTCTGTGATTCTGTTCAGCTCTTCAGCATCATCTACGTGATATGAAATAGAAATCTGAGAAACTTAAATGCACTTCTGGCCAATTGAATTTCAAAGTCTCTCTTCTCCTACTGACACCATTATGAGCTGTACATCTATTTAAAAGGTAGTTATAGAATATACCTTTTAAAATCTCATTTATGGCCCTCTGGTGGTTTTTTTGTTGTTGTTGGGGTGGGGTTTTTTTTTGTTGTTGTTTTGTTGAGTTTGTTTTTGTTTGTTTTTTTTTTAACTCTGAAATACGAGGTCTGGACCTTTGAGGAGTTAGTATGAATGTCCAGCAGTTTTGCCAGGCAAGGCATCTTTAGTAGGTTGTGCATGCACTGTCAGTTCTGGATAAGTCCTCTGCTGTATGATGTAATAAATCACAAGTTGCTTTCTGATTCAGGCTAGCCATTCTCATCTTCATCTGGGTAGTTCATTTGGAGTCATAACACTTTTTTTTCAACTTTGTGAACTACAAGTGCAAAGTAGTTGGCTAGCATTTCTCTGTCTCTAGAACACCTAAAATAATCTTAGCTAATAAGAATTATTCAGATAAATTAGTAAAAAAAAACTCTAGCAGAAAAGAGTGAGTGTCATCAAATCACAGTTAACTAAAGTCTGATTTTGCAGATCTTCACTATATTTTAGTTTGAGCATGTGAGATACCTTAAATGTTATAAATTATAATTTAAAAATTACATGCTGATTTGTTGTTAATTTTCCAATAAAAGAGTAGATCCAGAGTCAAAGAAATTTACAGGTGTTTTCCTAGTTGATCTGTCACAACATAGCCAGGCACAAGATGTATGCATTTCAGTTGATCATTACTGCAGAAACATTTCACAGTGACCATGTTTTGGAGTGGAGAATCCTGAAGTTCTCCCAGGAGCTGCAGCTGATAGAGAGTACAGATAAGTAAATCATGCCAGACTTGGGGGATATTTGGCAAAAAAAAATAGCAGATGTGAAGCCTGGACTGTATTACATTGGTTCACCTTTCAAATGTTGATGATAACCCGCTGAGATTAACCTCATGTACCAGAGTTTGAGAGGTGCTTGAATTTCAGTATATGGTGGTGGCCTCAGGTCTTTTCAACTATTGTCTGGGGAGGGTGAGAAACATTTCAACTTACTTTAATGTTGATAGGGAGAGTCTATGCTTTTCCTGTTTTTGCTAATGTGGTTTGCACTGCGTTTCTGGAATCTGGCTCACACGGAGTCAAGGGCGATTTCAAGATGTCACTATACATCAGTGAAAGTAATTAAAGGAAGAATGTGAGCTGGCACATGTATTAATAGTGCCTAGTAATTAATAGCATAGGTCAATCTTGCTGGCTCCTGTAAATATCTTCAGGCTTGAGCCAGAGTTTCTGCTTTCCTTTCTTTCTGCCTGCTTGACCTCAAGTAACTGTGGCATTCCACCTCGCAGAGCGGTTGTGGAGGAGACTATTTTAGCTGGTATTAGACAGTCCCAGATGGTATTCTAATGCCCAACACCTGCTATGACTCCTTCACTTCTTGTTCTCTCTGCCACAGCTTTTATAAAAGCTTTTTTGCAGTTTTCTCAGTGGAACATGGAGAAGCAAGCAAAGTAATGAGGGAGGGAGAGAAGAGAGGAGGGAGGAAGACTCTTCAGTACAAGGTGATGCAAGGAGATGGTGTTTGCTTGGTGCTTCACTTACACACCCGTTTCAGCACAGTGAACCATGGGCAGTACTAACTCTGTCCCCTGAGTTGTCTCTCTTTTGTGCTCCTCTAGGAGAGTCTGAACACTGACATCTCAACAAAATACATTATCTGGCTACTGTGGCTCTTCCCAAACTGAAAGACTTTTCATGGAGGTTTTCCCTTCTCCCTCCATGACTGTAAATACTGAAGACATTGTGAGCCACAGTTCCTGAAAGACTGCCAAAACTGCATTATGAAACAACCCCTTATTTACATTAATAAAAAGACCTTATCTGTACAGCCCTTTCTTAAAGTATATGAAACCTACTTGAAGGTTCTTCCTGGATGAGTGAATGTTTTCCAATAGCTGCTGAGGACATGCCTGATATTGTTGTGTGTCACAGAGGGAGACTGGAGTCATAGATCAGTTTCTTTCTGAGGTAGTCACAGAAGGGGAGATCAGCTTAGTGGACTGGACTTGTATTGTAATTAAAATGCTCTCACAATACTAGCTCCCATATGGAAAATATAGATCCATGTCTGGAATTATTAAATGGCAAAACGTCAGTCTGGTCCTGCTGATAGAGCTGGTTAATCACCAGATTAACCAGACTGATTTTATTTCAAGGAGATATACATTTGTCATTTATCATTCCTCCTGATCAAACAGTGGCAGCAGAGCAGATCCTCAGATGCCAAAAGTCAGCATTGCATCGCTGACAACATTTTACCTGAAAAAGAAAGTTGGGCTAACCCTAGGCACCCTGTGTTTGGCATACAGGAATTTCTGAATGAAATAATATCCTTGATCTCTGGACCTAAAGCAGTCTAAAAAGGAGCATGCTTTCTGCAGGCAGAGATTGCAGTTCTAATTGCTTCCTGTGCCTACCAGCAAAATGGGAGAAATCCTGGAAGCAAATCCACATTACTAAATAGAATGAGTAAACAAAGTAGTGGGCAGGGGGTCAGGAGACTGTGACATGCTTGGAGGGCATCTGCTAAATTTTTGGTACATGTTGTCTGATTCCTTGCTAGCTGATCCAAGTATCTGTTTGCTGGAGACAGCTCAAACAAGTTTTAATCAATAAATTAAGAAATAAATGTGTTTAGAAGAAATTTGGCGTGAAAACCTCAGTTTCATCAGAAAGCATTCATTGTCTGGTTTTAAGATTCCCAGTATATGAGATGGTGTGTGAAATGGTAACATATCTTACATAGTCAGGATAAAACTAGTATCAATAAACATTAAAATAACAAGTTTCAAGGTCTGCTCAGTGTAAGCTTCTTTGGTCCATGGAGTTTGTTATTTTTGATAATTTTACAAATCCATTCTTGGAAAAATATTTTCCCTCTATGCATTATAGCTCTAGATAAAATATTCTACACAGACCAGACTGTGAAATGATATCCAGTATATCCATATATGGAACAGAAAAGTAATGAAAAGATTGTCAGGTTGTATTTTTTTTTAAATTTCTTATCATATTGACCTCAAAAATAACTGTAACATGCTGTTTTAAGTCAGAGATGTTGGATTTGATAAAGGTTACTGGTTGGTGAATGCTGATGGTGCTTAACACTGTGCAGACAAACAAACATAGATGTCAGCTAATTTACTCTGTCTCTGAATTTTTTGCAGGGAAAAGAACTGACTTCTATAATTTATTATGATTCAAGAAAGCATCCAGCTACTGCTGCAATAGAAGACGTTTACTTTCCTGTAAAAGACAGCTGGACAACTTTGGTAGTTTTTTGTTATCTTTGCTGACCAGGGTAAATTCCCAAGGCAGAGTTTCCCTCCTGTAAACAGGCATTGGTTTTGGAGTGAGTTTCTAGAAGGAAGAGATTGCATTACATGGTTTGTAATCCTCTTTCTTTCTGAATAAGTGTGTACTTGTAAATAAAGCACATTGTACATAGAATTCCATAGATGTCATCTGTCTGACTAAACTCTATATGGATATTTCTTTGCACTGAAGATACCAGGTTCTGAGCTGGTCACTCTGGAGTCCCTTAGAGCCAAGAGAAAAACAGATGCTGCTAGCACACAATTAATCTCATCCTGAAGCAAATGTGAAAAGCATGCCAGATAAATGGCATTCCTATTATGTAGGACACATGAGAAATACATGAAATAGCATTACTCTTGGAGAAATAGGAAAGAGTTCATATGCTTCTTTTGCAGGACAGTGAAATGAAATCAGGCCATTCTGAATTGTCAACAGAACACTAAATAAGTACTCATGGTGCTCCAGGGCCCCTGGGTCACAGAACAGGTGTCTTCACACACTCTTGCACTATCACATGGTGTTTCCTACAAACTTCTGTGGAAATTCCCATTGTTAAGAACTGACATTGGTGTGATGTCAGATTTTTTAATGATTTCAAAGCTGCTGTCAAATTACAGCAACAAAAAAACCCTTCCATTTATGCAGACATTATCTTAGACATGGTTCACTTGTGCTATTACAGTTTCTGTGACCAAAAAATAAAAATCCATGATGGTGAAAAATATGGGCTTGCCTTTCAATCAGGTTGAATCAGTTGAGCATGATTAAGATTAATGGAGAGAGTAGCACACTTGAAGGCATGTTCTTCTGTAATCACTGAAGTCACATGTGAAATGCAAGCAGTTCCTGGAAAGTCTTTGTGAATTTCTGAACAGCTTGATAAAATTTATCTTATATTTAGCTTGCAATCCAAGCCAAGATAACCCTATCTCTCTGGAAGTATTTCTTTTCACACTGCTGTATATACTTTACCTTTCTGCTTTGTCATGAATTCAGTAAGTTCAAGTATCTTAATATCTGAAGACAATGTCCACAATGTTGTCATGCAAAAGCTAACCTTGGCTTATGCCAGTAGATATCTGGGAAGTTATTTGTTTGTTCAGTTGCTTAATTTTATCACATTTTTGGCATGTGTTCTAGCATTTATAACAAGTATTGTGTTTGTAAATACAGTATTATGCTTTTCACCCAACAATGACTTCAGATATCTCAATTCTCTTTTAATACACTTTTTTCAGCTGAGGGCATGGCAAAACTAGATTGCTTACTTCTGCATTACTGATAGGCCTGTTAGTAAGCTCATTGTGATGTACCCTTATTAACATGCAAAAAATATTTCTTAATTCTTCTGTGCATTATGCTAGCAGCCTATTTTATCAAAACTTTTAGTGAGCTGGATTGTACTAGGTAAACAACTAGGTTTACAACTTCAGTGTATCCATATGTTTGTATTGCTGTTTTCCCTCCAGATTCTGTACATCTTTATTTGTGCTTTCTGTCCTTCCCTGATTTTAGGGTGGGGGGGTGGTTGAACAAGCAATATCTCTAAGTTCACTCAATAAATTGTTCAACTGATAAATTAACTGTCTTTCAGCATGTTTGGAGCAATTGAAAACAAAGCATACCAGTTTGATGTAAAGCAATTTAGAAAGCAAAGATGTAGAAACTTGCAAAAACAAAGCTGCAGCCATCAGCTCTGAAAGGACAATATGGCTAAGTTGAAATTATGCCTTTAGTTCATTAGATATCCTGGGTCTGAAGGTGACGTCAGTTTTTTTTGGGTGCTTTTTTTTTTTTTTTGACAAGGCTTTAATAAATTGGAATGTCTCATGATTGTGTCCCTTGAAATCTGCTTTCATTTGGTTTTAAAGTGTCTACTGTGTCTTCTTGTTACAGCTGAGATATGAAGCATGCTGCTTGCAGAATGATGAAAAGCACACTGGTCTAGATGTCATTCTTAATTTCACCATTGGCCTTGGTGACTGACACACCACCTGGTGTGCACATGCCTTGGTCTAACACACCACCAAGACACCAAACATTTTCCTTCTCCTTTGGTATAAGAAGACTTCTTGCTGGTTTGGTTTTTTAAAATTTCTTTGTGAGTGGTTCTATTGCAATGTTTTTTCATCTTATTGTAGTGTTGGTAACAAAGCATTAGAATTACATATATGTAATTCCTCAACTTTTAACAGTATGTTTATTGTATTTTGTTGACATGTCTTTCTCTAATCCTCTTTTGATTATCATGAGTTGTTGCTCATTTACTGTCTTCAAAGAATTCCATGAATGTCATCATGAAAGAGAATACTTAATTTATCTAATCATGGTTGGGGAAATCCAGAAATTCCTCCCAAGTCTGTAAAACTGCTGTTTTTTTAGTCTTCACGTCAAGATATTCTCCTCAATCACAGTAAATTCTGAATTCACTGATTAAAGCATTACAGCTTGCACTTTTGCATTCATAAATACAGACTGGTGGTATGTGTGCTCCAGTGAGTACTCCAGTGATTTGCCCATTTTTTTTTAATTAATAAGATGAAATTCCTGGAAGGATAATGAAATAACTGAGTAGATAAATTTTAAAAAAACCCTTTTAAACATAGAAAAAGAGTCAATCTTTAAAAAGAGAAGAACATATAGCAAATACACCAATTGATCACAAATAGCTGTCTCTTTCAAGTACTTCCAACACAATGAATTCCTTCTTGTAGATCACAAAATAGCAATGTCAAAATGAATTATGACATACTCTCTTATTTACTTTTCACTGAACTTGGCTGGCACTTAGGTGCTTCATTCAATCTCAAGATCTATGGTCTTCAGATTAAAGAGCTGTTTTAACTCTCTGTTTAGAAGCAAATTCATGATATACTGCCTGTTTTTTCAGACACAGAATTGATTCTGCCTTGTGAGAGTTATTAAAAATGCTGGCCTTTGTGTCCTAGCTGAAAGATCAGAAACATAAAATCAGCCAACTTTGACATAAAACAGGACATATTTTTGCTAAGGTTCCATTTGATACAGGTTCACTATCTAAATAGTTCTACTGATAGAGACATAGCATGTCAGAGATAAGAAAAACAAAATGGCTGTGACTTTTGCACTGACTGAACTATACTCTCTATTTGACATAGCTGGAAAACATCATAGTAAACAGACAAATAAACAAAAAATCAGAGTACCCAATCAGCCACTTGCCTCATTTTCAGTTTTTTTAAACAACAATAGATTAAATATAAAGAAAATACTGGAGATATTGGCGTGTAATTTCTTTTTCTGTCACTGTCATGTTGCATCATCATTGTCATTGTGACCGTCATTGTAACCCTTCCCAGTTTGTGCCTGATATCCTTTGTCATTCATGTATAATTTTTCCCAACACTTGCCTGGAGTTGGTGTCAGTGACCTAGCAGGTCTTCTTCAGCGTGGCCTCTTGTCAGTCTGTGTCTATGCTTGTGAATAGGGCAGAGCTTGGTAATGCTCTAAACCAGGTCCCCAGCAAGCCATGCTTGTGCTACACCCCTTTTATCCCCAGTGTCCTCTATGCCCCACAGGGCTATTACTATGTGCATTTTTCACTTTCACTTCTTGGCATCTGAAATAAAGTGACCACTGTTTTGCAGAGTACTAGCAGCATCACTGGTATGAAAGTGAGATGTAGCTGCAAAGGCAAGCAGAATATAGGACTTGGGGATGTAGGGTGAAGATTGCCAGATTTCTACAGTGCTGATCATGCTGCCTAATGCTGCAGTACAGTGCTGTGGATCTTATTCTATGCTCTTTTTCTTCTGGTGGCTTTGTGACTATAAGCATTGTGTTGGCCCTAAAATAATAATAATAACAGTTTAGCTCTTTCTCACCTCATAAATACAGATTTAATTCAGAAAAAAAGAACCTCAATGTATTATTTTTCCTTCTGTCTGGGAAGGTTTAACCCCAAAATAGAGCTTTAAGGTGTAAGGAATGCACTATTATTAGTTGGTTCTCTTTCATAGAATTAGAAAATATGCTGATTTGGAAGGGACCTGTGACAATCACTGAGTCCAGCTCCTGGCTCTGCACAGCACCAACTCCAAGCACACGCCATGTGCCTGAGAGCATTGTATCAACGCCTCTTGAACTCTGTCAGGCTGGTGCTGTAAACACTGCCCTGGGGAGCCTGTTCCAGTGACCAACTGGAATGCTTTGGGTGGAGAACATTTCCTAATATCCACCCTAAACCTCCTCTGACAACTTGAGAGCATTCCTTCAGGTCCTGTCACTGTCACCACAGAGCAGCGTGTGCCTGCCCCTCCTCTTCCCCTCCCAAGGAAGTTGTAACTGCAATGAGGTCTCCCCTCAGTCTCCTATTCTCAAGGTTAAACAAACAATATTTCTGGTCTATGCAATCAGTACGGAGAGTTGCAAATTCTGCCTGCTATGAGCTAGTTCCTTCCTCTGCCTGAGAACATCTCTGCTCCAGGGCTATTGACCTTCAGTGAGATCTGTGACAGATCATCCCACAGCTGCTTCTTTGACCTGGTAGCACACATCAACAAATAAATGTTTAAGAAAATTATGTGTAACATGTTCTCAATCTATTGTACTGCTAGCATCAGTGCCAGTAAATTATCTGCATGCAAAGTGAAGACAGTCAGGCTTTAAGGATGACATCTTCAAGGTTCTTTCAACTGACCTCTAAATGAAAAATGCTGAAGTGTTTAGTGCCAGTACTTGTATTTTTCCCTTCTTCACTCTTTCACTGAACTATTTGTGCTTGCAAGACAGGATAGCATTGCCGTTGTATGGCATCAAAAATATATGCATTTATAATCAGAGGAGAATAATTTTTTCCTGTCTGAAACAAAAATAATACAGCAGAATCTAAAACTTTAGTTTTGAATTACTTTAAAACGTTTTACTGTCAGTTCTGGTCTAAGACTATGTAGGTCAAGGAATATATCCTGATATCACATCTATGAACTTCACATTCAAAATATTTCACTGTACTAAGGGGGCTGCACAGGTGTTTTGTTTGAATTTTTTGTAGGGTCAAGCCATATAAAAATACTCAAACCCTTTTGTGAGATATCAAAAATATAAAGTATCTCTTTGTCTGCCATGCAAGAAGAAAATATATAGAGAAGCTTTATATATGAGAAATTTTAAAAAACTGTCAGAAATAGATCATCATCCAAGCTGAACTAGTGTCAATGAAAGAGATTTGGCATATGATTAGAGATGATAGGTGAAGAGAGACAATGGAAGAGAAATAGATTGGTTTTAAGTGAAATGTAACTGACAAGTGTCTGTGACATCTCTGTTGAATACCCTTCAGCTGAGGTTTGTCTTGCCTAAGAGATAAAGCCTCACACACACATCTTATTCTGTAGGAATAGGCCTGCCAGGAAGAACTGCACAAGGAATAAATTCATCTTTCTGAATCTCTCTTTATACAAACTACATTTTCATACATGTGCACACTCATTTGTGTAATTAAATACCACTTTATACTGGAAAGCCAAGAAGCCCAAGAAACTCAATGGCAATCCGCTTGTTCTCTTATTTCAGGTTTTTCTTATTTTTCCCACTTCCCACATAGTCCTAAGATTGATGTCTAACTTCTCTAGGATTTGTGTGAATGTGGAAAATTGTCAAGGATTGTAAGGTATGAAGGATGTATTTTGGCCTAAAGTGGTAAGAATTCCATTATAAACAAATATGCAAAATATAAACACTGAATTTTTTTTAAAAAAATTAAGACACTAATGGTCTCTAAAATAAACTAAGGCTTACTTGTCATAGCAAAATTGGGATGGAATGCCCTTTTTCTCAGGGAAAAGTGCACATATGTGCAGAAGAAGGCAAAAGGGAAAAAAGTCAGTCTCCAGTAAGAGCTCCTCATAATAATTTGCATCATTCTTTCATGGATTCATTCTCATATGTATTGTTTCCTCAGCTTAATTTGTACTGTTTATAGTAAAACAGAGTGCTAGCAAATATGATGGAAGATATAGAGTAATTTTAATGCAGTTCTGCAAATGCCTGCTTATATTTTTTCTGTCAGGCTATTTTTCTAAAGAAAATAAAACCCCCAAAACCCAACAAAACCCCCACCTTGCAATAAACTATAAAATGTGATTGTTTTCACTGATGTATGAACACTGTATGCTTTTTAACATCTTAATTCCTGAATTCAGAGTTTTTCTGATCATGATATCTGGGATGCTTGATATCCACTGAACTGTGCTGTGCTGCATCAAGAATTTCCCATCCTAAAGAGATTGAAAATAATTGTTATGTGAGAGCTTTCTGGATTTCAAATAATTCTGTCTTAGTTTATCATGTGCAGTTAATAAAAAAGCACTATCAAAACCAAAATGGGTTTATGTTTTCTCCTGAAAAATCTACCATTTTGATCACATCTAAAACAGCACTACCCAGAAAATAGCTGTGGATTCACCTCAGCCCCTAGGGATTGAACCCTCATCTTTTTCTCTTTCCCAGGGATTGCTTTAATGATTAGCAGGACAGTAATTGCGGAAGGGGAGGGAAAAGATTAACTTCCATCATTCCCACAGAGGTTACTGACCCTCGTGAAAGTGATGGTCAAGCATCATTTTCACAGGAGAGTCAGGCTTTGATGATATAATGTTATTTGGATCCTGTACTAGCCCTGCTTGGCATGGGGCATGCTCTGGGATTGGGGATGCCCCATCATCTGTCCGGGTGGCCCAACACTAAGGGGAAGTGTAGGGAGAGGGGCCTAGGAGAGATTAGAAGAAGGCTTTGCCTGCAGCTGAAACACTCTCTTCTCAGTCATGTTAAGCTTATAGTATTTTCCTCAGGGGGGAAAAAAAAAAATTGTCTGTGGTTGAAGCACCATACAGTGCTACAGACTCTGATATTTGGGCTGATCGTTTACACTGTCCACACTACTGCTAGGGCAGATTTGCATAGGTGATAGAATGGATTGTTTTGGAAAGCATTTAAGTTCAGGTCAGAGATTCCTGTGGCTTTCCCAGAAATTTGACCTCATTTAACATGTCAAGAATGTTAGCAGCCACTTAATGGTGTGAGACTAGGCCCTGGCCAGTCTTGCACCTGCACTTGCTTTTAATTCTAAACTTTGATGCTGTGCTCTAAGAAAAAAATGGAATGCGTAATAAATAATGAGTAAAAATTAGCATCAGAATAGAACTAATGAGATGAAATCAGAACTGTATTTTAAACATTAGAAGCAAATCCAGTCTTTACAATGAAAAAATTAACATGTCTAATTTCAGTCTGGACTAAGCTCATATATTAATGTTTGTGTTGATTGTGAATGCACAAATATGTGTATCTGTATTTGTGTACAGAGCTATGATGAATGAGGATCAACTTACCCAGAAAGCTGCAACTGGTACGACTATAACATTTGTTGGATATTTGACAAAAAAAGTCAAGTTGTTTTCTGACTTTATTCTAGATTAACCATGAATATGAGAAATGACCTGGTATGGTATAAATCCTCAGGAAAGATCTGTGGAATGCAGACATGCAGTTAATACAACATCCAGTTAATGTAATCAGTCATCAGGGGTTACTTTTGCTCTGTGCAAACAGGATAGAGAGAACATTTGTCTGGAAATGAATCCCATAGTTTACAGAGCCACTCTCAAGTGCCAGTTATCAGGTTCTCTTTTATTTCCCCCTCCCCATTCCAGTGATCTTTCCATGAAAACCTCTCTGAACATATGTTGTTTGTTCGTATTATTTGCCACTGACTGTTGCTCACAAAGGCTACCAAAGTTTTTCAGAAACAAGGGCTGTTTATCAAATCCAGCAACTGTCTGAACACATGCATAGTGTTTACTATGCAGTTGTTCTGTAACAGGGAATTCCAACAATATCACGTGAGAAGGGAATCCTTAATTATTTCAGCAACTCATAATTAGTTTAATGATCTGAGCTTACTTGGTTGATTAGGCTGCAGTAAATGGGTCTAACATGTTCTGGCTTCTTCTTTGATTTTTAAAGTATTCTGTGTAAGGTTAACATTTGACAAGTGATTACTCAGAGCCTTCACAATGTGATGAGAGATACTCTCATCCCTTGGCTACCCTTCTCTGCATGAATATTTTAGATAACACATCCCATAGCAGCATCACAGATTGAAAAGGTTCTTTTGCAAGTCTCCCACTTTTCATTTTTATTATGTGGGAAGTAAAACAGTTAGTTGCACTGGAAAAAAATTCCTTCTTATTATGTAGTTATTCTGTATATTTAAGGCTTTGTTACTGTTAGCTACATTTCATTCTTAGCGATGTGCTACAAACTAAATTGGTGGACACTTTAGCTTTCTTTTTCAACATCTGAACAAATGTTAGCTAAAGAGCATTCCTTTGACTCAGATGGGATAGAGAAGGTAGCCAAATGATGCATATGGCAGCACTGTGCACAATGTCACACAAGCCAGTTCTCCTGGTCATGAAACAGCAGTGGGGAAAGTCTGTGCCTCTGGCCCTTTTGCTACAAGAGCACAAACCAGCACAGAGGTCCTGCTGGCTGATCTGAACCCTGGTCCAACCCCCTTGATTTCTTGTACTCTCTTGTGGGGAAGGGGTGCACAATCAGTCTGCTGTATGCTCTAGATCCACTTTGATCAATTGACAGATGCCAAATGACTGAGATCTTCAGATAGGCTTAAGACCTACATCTTTTTCCATTTGGTTGGTTGTGGAGCTCTAGCTATCTCCCAGTCTGCTTGCAAAAACCTTTGCATTAATTCTTCTATGTAGTGTTTTTAAGTAATAACATTTTAGACTGCAACACAGACTTAGTTCCAGATGCTTCCTGTGGTGGGGAAGCTTCCTGTTCAAAAGCAATCTTTCACATGCAATTTATACACAAGTGTGCTGTGTAAGATATTTTTGTATCATATCTGAGTACTGCATAACAGCAGGTTCACTCCTAAGGCCACAGGTCCTTCTCCAGTAAGCCACTCCTCATTGCTGTCTGCAGCCCCAGCTTTTGGGTGCTTCCTGACAGGCTTTTACAAGAATTTTATTATTTTGTGATGCTAAATAGACTAGTGACAGAAGCCTTCTTTATGTTGTAACACTTTCACTTCTTCTTAGACAGCAGAAACAAGAAGACAAATGGATTTGCTTTGATTTCAAAACTTCTGCTTTCTCTTTTAACACACTTTCACATGAAGATTTTTTCACCTTCTTTTTTATGCTGACTCTTTGCCAAGTCCTATCATTTGGACATTTATGTTACAGACCTTATAAGCTGCAGGGGTGTGGGGTAAGCAGCTGGTAAGGCCATAGGCAGAAAACTGTATGTACCACTGGACATCATGGGTCTGAGATTTGTTAGCTTCCGAGCCTTTCCTCAATTCCTGCCTAAATTTATGGGGGCCTTACATTCAAGATCAAAAATCATGCTCCTCAGATTCTCATTCTGTATCAGTGCCAAAATACCTGAGCCTTAAAAAGCCTAAATAGCTTAATCCCAATACCCCACTAATATGCCATTGGTGATACAAACATGAGTTCATCTGCTGGATGAACTAGAAAGACGGATCAGAGCACACATGATGCATGTCCACAAGATTTAGGCTCTACATAAAACATGGTGGCAAAAAGGGCTTTTATTTAAAGTAAAAACACAGGAGAAGCTACAGTACAGTCACCAATCTAGCAGTTACACTTTTGAAATTGAGTCACATGCACGGAGATTAATTGTGTCCTGTAAATGTTTAGTGTAAAAAAAATTAGATTTATATGCCTTTATAAACATTATAATTCAATGTTATTAATACTGGAGGAGTCTAGAGAACTTCCTTGTGTGAGATAGCTAGCTTTTTGCAAGTTTTTCTTCTACTGCTAAGTAGAAGACCATTTACATTGAGACAGTTTTCAGTTTATGTACTGTCTTCCAAAACATACACACTCTTTGGAGGGACAAGGAGTACACTTGCATGAAACTTCATATCTGGACCTGTCAGTTTTCTCACTGATACCCAGAAGCTTTTAGAGCCAAAGGAACTCTAAATTCTTTTTAAATGCTAGTAAGGCCTGTACTTGGTGGTTACGGTTAACTATCAAGGCAGAGGGATGGTTCTTTGAAAGATGTGTTCAAATCGTTTTTGACCTGTGGAAAACACACAACACCCACAATGAGTGGGTAGACCCCTTATGTTTTCTGTTTAGCAGATTCCCTCAGCTGCTGGAGTTATTTCAAAACATTTGTATGATTTTTTTCTTGTGCCATTGCATCTATGGCCCCTGTTAAACCCACTATAATAGGGTCAGCTTGCTTGGATGATTAGCTGCTTTAATTGGAGAAGACTGAATGAGTCAGAACCCAAATAGGGGATAATAGGGTGAAACACCTGCCCCGGGGCCAGTTTGGTGTTTTTCTGGATGGCAGCAGCTCCTGCCTGGCTGCTGAGGAAGTCCTTTCCTCCTGCCACCTCTGAAATTTGGCATTTTGCCTCTTGGCGGCAGCCTGTGTCCTGCTGTCCGTGCTGAGCTCTCCCAGTCACATCCTGTCTGCCAGGCTGCCTGCCCTGGCCTGGGGATGCTGGCTGGAAGCCATCCCCCTGTCCCCCACCCAGCACAGCTCCCCGATGCTGCAGGCAGGGCAGGCAGCCCTCTGCCTCTGCTACTGCTCCAGCAAAGCATCCTAACAAATGGAAGCAGGAAGGAAAGGGCAGACCACAAGGCAAGGCAACAGCAGTGTGATCGGGAGCCAGTCTTTAGGTCTTTGGCCAATAAAAACATTAGTAATAGTAGACTGGGGATGGTTAAGCAAGCAGGCAGGCCTGGAAATTGACAAAGTCAACTAGGAGTTGGGACCAGGAATGAGAGAGAACAGAAGACAGGGAACAGTCTTGGGAGGCAGTGGTAGGACAGATGGATCACCTGCTTCTTGTCCTAACCTCCACCCCCCAGGTACAGCAGACTTTTTGCTTTCTTGATCTTCTCTGGCCACATTTTCATCTTGTCCATGTGCTGACTGTGTCCCTGTGGTTGAGCAGCAGCTTCCTCAGACTGTCCTGCTCCCCAGCATCCTGACCATCCCACCAAAACATCCATATTCTGGACAAGATTTCCTGGTAAGCAGAATGTCCTGAAGTAACTATTGGGCTACACTTGTCACATATGTCATGTGTGTGACCTGTTGTGAGCTTAATACCCTGCTGCTGCATGGAAAAGGGTTGCAGTAGCCAGATGTGGTCCATGATTCAGTCTCTGGGGTAAACTTTACTGGGGCTAGTGGATTTTCCAGTGGCTACCAGTAGGCTTTTGTTGATTAAAGATTGGAGAAGGTTTTGTAGCTCTGAGCACACTGAAGAGAAGCAAGGTTGATCTCTTTCCCTGGGTCTAGCTATAGGAATCATAGAAAAGGCCACAGAAGGATTGCTCAGACCTTCAGGGCCCTGAGTACAGGACTCTTAGTTATGGTGCTATGTAATGACATTGTCATAAAAAAAAAAACAAGACTAACCAAACCAGGTCAGTCCACAACTCCTGCTAGCCAAATGCCCTGTCTCCAAAAGTGGCCCACATTCACAAAGAAAACAAGAACAGTACTAGACTTGTGGTAATAATTCCTCAGAATTTTCCTCCAGCTTCCAGAATGTTGTGTGGCAGCTGGGGGTTGCATTAAGGCATAGGGAGAAGTTTGGGTTTCTCCCGTGTGGATACACAAGACATGGTATTATCCCACATTGCAAAAATATCACAAAAGGGATGGGAAAGTGGCAGCTATTTTAATCATAACTTGTGACATTCCTGAAACTAGGGATGGATGGTGACAGTGATGAATAAAGGCCAGAGAATGTCCCAAGACATTTTAAAGAGGAAAATGAGGAGTGGGATTCAGGAGGTATTGTCCCATGTATTATCTTTTCATGTTAGTGATTTTTGCTGCTGATTTTGAAAATATGAGCTACTTTCTTATATTTCCTCAGAGTTAAGGTTCAGATGTTATAGGAGTTTATAGGTGCTGATATCCAGCACATATAAACATTGATTATGCATTGATGTGTTAGTGTTGCAAACTAGCACGTCCCAGTTACTGCAGTTCCTCCCTGTATTTAGAATCAAAAATAACTATGGTTACTGTGGCCTCTGCTGTCAAACACTGACTTTTGGAGTACTGCCTCTTGTACATTGGCTTCTGCAGTGAATGTATTTGTACGTGCTCCCTATAACAAATAAACAGAGAAACAACATAAAAACATTCCAGTCAGAACTTCAAGGGGACTGAAAATTCACAACCATTAATTCTTCCTCGTCAAACATTTCTTGTATTAAAAATTGAATGAAATGATGAGCGAAGGGCTTGTGAAAAGCTTATCAGGAATAAATATTTAGAAAACTTTGCTATCATAGCATCATTCCTGACAAGTTTATCTTGAAAAACTCTTGCTTTATACTATGTTCCAGTCCAGAACTTGCACAAAAATGGACTTTCAAAGTGGTTTCATCTGAAACATAGTCAGGCTTTCCATATCTATGTTTCTAATGTTTCCCTAGACACCACTTTGAACTATTTAGGAAATCTCAAGGGCGGTGTTTGTTTAAGATTGGTGAACAGAATGGCACTGCAGCCTGGGAACTACACAAGCAAAAGAGAAATGCTCTCCTCATGAAATACGCTGTGGATGCCTTGAATTGCTTTGTATTATAGCTGATGCTAAAATTAGCATTAGAGTGTTATTTTTGCAGGAGCACAGGGAGTGGGCTGCAGCACAAGCAGAGCTCCAATGGCAGCACCCAGCCCTGGACAGGATGGGGCCTCCCACTGTTTTCCTGCCTGCAAATGCCGTGTTCCTCTTACATTTCACAGTTATGAAAAATACTGCTTTCACTCTCTCTGCTGAAAATACAAGGTGCCTCATCTTTCTTTCTCTGAGCACACAGAAAATCACCATTATTATTGTGTGCTTAATGCTTTAATCCTTGCAAACCTGGTTGTGAGTAAACACCTTTCACATGAGCAGAGGCTGTAGGGACTGGTCTTTTCATGAGCAGGGATGTTTCATATTGATGAAAAGAGAGCTTGCATTTTAGTTTTTACCTTCCAGCAATGGGTTTTTATTAGCCATTCATAGTATTGTCTGAGTAAAATAGAGAAAAACAATGAAAGAGTGTTTTCTCCAAGGTTGTCATGACTGCTTATTTGTTAAGTTTTTTCTTTCTAAAATACAGAAAACTGTGGCTAGAGTTTGCAGCCCAAAGGTGTGTTCCTGCTTCTAGCTGTGATCCAGCCAGTCCTTCTGTGCTTATATGTCCTCAGATTCCTTGGGAATATGGAAACAGAATTTTTTTTTTTTTTTTAAGGAAACAGGAAAATGATCAGAAGCTTGGCCATACTCCCTATGTTTTTAAACTAGAAAAAGAATAGGACAAAAATTGCAACCACGGTTTTGCCCATTGTCTGGAAACAAATTAAAAAATGCCTAGCTTTATATTTCAGGCATCCCCGTCATATTTCAAGTTCCTTTTTTTCCAGCTTTGCTCACAGACTCAGGTAGGAGCAGGGCTGGGCCCACTCTGTCATACCTATTTACCTGCTTGGACACTCTCTGTACCAGCTCTTTAGCCAGGTCATCCTGTTCAGTTCTGTGACCTGTGTGGGCAGAGACATTTTCACTATTACTGGTCAGGACTGGTTGTGCTACAAAGCCCACTTCAGACCAGCTCTGCTCTTGGGTCTCAGGCTCTTTCTGGGGTAATGGGGCTGGTCAGAGCAGGGCATACTCCTCCTGGGCAGCAGCCAGTCATCCCTTTGCCACATTAACTTGGAGCATGTTGGGGAAACCAAAGTGTTTGCTAAGCAGAATGCTTGTGAACCAGTTCAAGACATCACATGTAGAGTAAATTAACTCCTGTTCTGGACATTAGCCTCTTTTACCAACAGCCTGTCCCTATCCTGTAGGTAGCAACAAATGTACCTGGGCTTGTAAATTAGCCTGGAAGTGAACGAAAAATCAGCTAAGAAAAACCTGGGTGTTTTTCAGTATAGATTGAATATATAATTATCTCAAAAAATGCAGCAGAAGTCAAGCAGCCAAGCAGAAGATCCTTTCTTTCAGGAACCTCCCATTAACACTATAGCCCTGCAGGAAAACAGCTTTCACTTAAAAACCACTCTGAATTGGAGATATTTTGAATTGCAATGCATGCAAAGAAACTCTGATGAATTTTCAACTGCATTTTAAAATGCTGTCATTCCCCTTGGCCCCCAAAGCTGTCTGTTCCACTTATCTGACAGAGGTTGTCACTAGCTCAAGAGAGGCTCATAGCAGCTCCCACCTGCTTACTCCCACCACAAAGAGAGAGATGTTGGCTGCAGGCAGCAGCACACAATAGGTCTGTTTTAAACTGCGTGCTGCTTGGTCTCCATGGGTTGTGCAAATATTTGCTTTGCTCCACAGTATCACGGCACTCCCTAAGTTTCTGCTCTGAATGGGACCAAAACGCTTAAACTGCAACCAAGTGAAACTGCCATTCTTCAGGTGGTTTTGCACTGAAACCACATCAAGATACATGATCACTATTTCACTGAGTGTTGTGGAAAGGTGTATTTAGAAAAGATAAAAAGGGCAGTGACACTTCAGCAGACTGTAGTATTAAGAGTTACTTTACACTAAAAGGTACATCCAGAGCTCTCACATGTTGAGCTAAAATTCTTGCTGTCCATATTCATTCAGCAGTACTTCCAATACATGATCTCTCCTCCCACACCATTGAAGATGTGAAACCATCAGATGAGGTCCTGACTCACCTTCATTCCCTGTCAGTCCCAACACCTGACTGTGATGTCAGCCATCCTCTCTTCCTAGGGAAGGACTAGGCCCACAGATGAAACTCAGGCTTGACATGAGTACTATCAGATAGTATTCATGGGAGGAAGTGTTGCAGATAACAAGCCATAATTATGTTACCTGAAGCACTGGGGCTGGAAAGAATAATTTACAGAAAAGAATAAGAGTAGCAGCACATAGTGACCAGATTAGCACTTGCTGGGCTGCTGTAGCTTAAAGATGGTCAATCTCCCCTCTACCCACAATACAAACTTAACAGCTTGTGACTTGACTTAAAGCTATCCACCCCTGTCACCTCAGGTGAGACTGTGTGCTTTTCTTGTACTGGGGCAAACCTACAATTAAATTGCAGTGCTTATATTTTTTCCAAACCCTTATGTTTTTGCTAACAAACCTCAACCCCTCTTTTTGGAAGTGACTCTCTCAGCAGAGTTCATAAAGGATTTAAAATCCTTTTGAAAACTTAGCATATATGTGAAAAGCACTTGGTAGAGCACTGGCTATCAGGAGTACTGTCTCACCCAGAAGGAAATAGGTGAATGTGCATGCCTAGGCTGAAGTCGTTTTGCTGCAGAGTGCAGTCTGAACTATTGGACTGATGTCCATTTCCAAATATGTCTTTATGTACTCTACAACATATAAAACTTAACACTGCAGGGAGCAGAGGTTTAATGCCTTTAATGTCTAAATTACCTTAAAAACAGTAGCATAAGTGCTCAAGTAATTTCAGCCTACCTGACCAGGTTGTTCTAGTTGCTGGGCAGTAATGTTTCAGGAGTGTAATATGACACATCTGTGAAACTGATTTTTCTTTAGAGACGCCTGTCATGAATAGAAAAACAATCTGTCCAGTAAATAGAGACATAGCAGAAGGGCAGTGAACACTTTAGGAAAAGAAAAACACATGTAAATCCAGGATAGTATACCATCTTTCTTACCAAAAGAACAGGCAAAAATGAAGAAGACCAGCCTACACAAATCTCATCTTGAAAAATGTCCCGAAGTGCTTATACCTCAAGACAATATTGGTGATTAAGGCTTGTGTGGACATGTCAACCAGGCCACAACTCAGTTATGTCTTTATCCATTCAGGATCACTGAAGACTGATGCTATGGTTCAGCATCAATAGGTTGAGCTTTCAAAGAGGCAGTGATGGTGCAGATGAAATGCACACAATGGCTCAAACTGGGCAGGGAAAGGGAGGCACTATAGCCAGAAGACAACAGTTAGGAAGTGCTTGCCAGTATACACTGCATTTTCAGGTAATTGTAACTGGTTTTTTCCCTCCAAATGAATTATAAACTCTCATTTGTATTTATTCAGGAGGCTCTGCACCCTGCTGTTGAAGAGAGGATCAGAAGATAATAGCAGCTGGACTCTTCCTCCCTCCTATGCTGCACAGCTCTCCAAGCTATGCTCAGTCACATACTCCGGACAGACCCATGTTTTGCTGTGATTTTTGGCTTCTGACATCACAGACTGTGGGGACTGGCTGGTATTTTTAACCTATCTGCTGCGAATATTGGTGAGAAGTTCTTGTTCGGAACCATTTCCCTGTTTGTATTCCGCACAATGATCTACAACAGACTACAGGAAATAAAGGAAGAGACAAATGGGGTGTGTGTGTGTGAGTGTGAAGAGGAAAGGCAGAAAAAAAGAGAGTGAAAAATGATTCAGAAATGTGTCTGTTCTTTCCGTTCAAGCCACTGTACAGAAACTATGCTTCTATTGTGGGACAAAGACCTTTGAGCACAGTGAGATGTGTTTATGCTGCTCCTATCAAAGAGCCTTTCATCTCCACAAAGCAAATTATTAACACATTCCACTGAAGATGTGGGGGCGGAGGCCTGGCCTTGGAAAAAAAAGCTGGCCAAAAATGAACAATTTTTTTATAAACACTTTTAATGATAGTGAATGGCGCTTTGCCAAGACCCTCATGCCCAGTGAAGCACTGCAGGCTGATTGTTTGTCTGGAGAAGTCCCGTGGGCTGAATCTTTTGTGCCAAGGAATTTCTCATTTGAAAAGCAGTGGTGTGGGAGGTGTGGGCCTTTCCAGGTTCATCGAGTTAAGGCCTGCACTGCCAGTTGCCTTAAACCTGCACCGGAGACTAATTTATTTTGGATGAATGAACACCCGCCTCTGTTCCAGGCGGTAAATCTTGATCTTTCAGAAAAAGCTCAAAACAAGAGGAGTAACCTACACAAAATATGCAGAACAGCTCTGTTAATAAACTACTCCCCATGCATTCCCAGCATCCTGCACAGATGTCTGGCTATCAAGCAAAATTTTGCTTACTGTTATTTTATGAGTGTGTAAATATTTTATGTTTTTTTCCTTGCCCTATGGATTGATATTGGCTTGCTTCTGGAAAAAAACTTGTTAGTAAATGAAGACCTGGAGTCAATGTAAAAATCAATCTGTTAAAAGTCTGGTTTATTTTTTTTCTCACTACCTTTTTTTTTCTGTTTTATTTGAATGTAATGCCATTATTTGCATAAGCTTCATATTTCTTCACTGCTATTATTGACATGGAACTATATATCTATTGCAATTCATTTAAAGACAGACATACACACACACATATATATGTATTTAAATGAATTGTAGTAATTGCAATGACCTTGACAAGTTTGTATGATTCAAAGTACTGCTGCTGCCCTTGGAAGACAATATAATTTTGTATAACAACACTGAAATGGAGTTCAAATCACTGTAAGGGGAGTACCTTTGTGTTTCTGCCCATGCCCAAATGCCCTCTTTCACACTGAAAATCTGACCTTTGGCCAATCATGGATCCCAGAATGGAATAGGAGTTTCTGTGTGCTTCAGTTGCTATGTGCTTGTGCATCTCTGATGTTTATGTTCTTGCATTAGCTGATTCCCAAGTAACTTAAGACACTTAAAGAGATGCTTCTTCAAAAGTTCTACCCAAGATACATGTTCATAGACATGTATCAGACAAATGTTCATAGTCAACACTGAGAACTAGCTCTAGACTATGAAGTAACCCACTTGCCAGTTCCAGTCTATAATGCACAGACTGGCCTGTGGGAAGTATTGTGGAATAGTGCCAGTTGAGATGATAAAAAGTTTCAGCTTCCTGCTGAAATAAAAATAGACATTTCATGCTTGAAAATGGAATCAGAACTGGGTGGAAAAAAATTGCTTCCAATTTGTGGAAGAGAGCACTATTAAAAAAACCTCCCAATATATTTTATCTGTATCTATATAATCTATATCTATATAATCTATATCTATATAATTTATATCTATATATTTATCTCTATCTCTATATCAGCTATATATATCTATCTCTATATCTATCTCTATCTCTAGCTCTATCTCTATCTCTAGCTTACCTATAGCTATCTGTATCAATCTATTTCTATCTCTATCTAACCAAGAGTTTAAAAGTATCCCCTGAAAAGTGGGAAGAAATTATGTTTTCTAAAATGTAGGCCACAGGACCTCCATAGTCTTGAAATCTCAGATCAGATGTCTCGAAGACATCTGATCCGAGACCTGAGGTCTTAAAAAATCCTCAGATGTGCCAAGGGCTCATTTTCTGGGAAGCCAGAACACTTGGGTCCTTGGTTACCCTTTGGTCTACATAGACAGGTGAGGAAAAAACAGGAAAAAACCCTACAAAAACCCTACCATGTAGCTAGAACTTTTTCACTTTCTATACGAGTTGTCAATTTCAAATAAAAAAATTCTTGTCAAAAGTTTTCCAGCAGTCTTGATTTGAGTAGAGCTGAGTGAGGTGTACCTTAACAATTCAGTGCTCATTATTCAAGAGTTGTAAACCAACATAATGTTTCATACACCCATGTATTCTGATCCCTAGAAAAAAATAGTCTCAGTCAAGGAGTTTTTCTGTGTGTATATATATATGCCCATAGATGTATAACATATGTACACACTCCATAAGTTGCTGTGATACTGATAAATACAAGACTTCATTATTTTTGAAGCCCACATATGCAGGTTTGTGGGTTTTTTTAGAGGAGAAGTATACCTTGTCAACAACTTGGCAACTGTAGCTGATCTTTAACAAGAACCATCTTAATGTATTTCTCAGTAATGCCCATTTACAGTTGTTCACTTGAAATGGAAATAAAGTTTCTTTTTTTTTTTTGTAGTACTTTCTTTATACTTTTACATTTGATAATTCCTTCAAATAATGAATTTTCAAAATGTTTTCATAATAAGTTTTTAAACTCCCAGAGTGAATGCTGTTTATAAGGTGTGTGCCCTCACTCAACTCAGTGGTTAAAGCCTGGCTCCCCTGCAGCCAAAAGCAAAGCTCCTGATTGATTGTGGCAATACTAGGATTTCACCCAGCCAGTTTCACTGACAAGCACATTTCTCCATTCACTCCTAGCCTCCTTTTAGTTTTTCTTCTCCAGAAATCCAGTTATTTGGCATTATTTTTTCCTCAGTCAGCTGTTCTCTGTTCTGCTGGAAGACAGCTGAGTCCAAAAGATCAAAAGATTCCCAGACTCTTAATCTACCCTTACTTAGAGGGGTTTGTTTTGTTTTGTTGTTTGCTTGCTTTTCCACTGAAAGCTGTTTCCCTGCTCTACTTACCCTGCGTGAGAAAGTCTGAGTAGAAATAGTCCTGAAAAGACTGTCTCTGCAATATCTGTGATCAGAGGCATCCTTTCACCATGCTAATGGAAAGCTATTGGTCAGTGAGAACCGGTTTTGGGATTCACACTGCCGAGCCCATCAGGATGTTGTTTTCTTCCCTCTGGGTGCAGTGCAAACTGGCAGATGGGAACACTCTCTACTGCAGAAACCTCACTCATTTCTCTACCAGCTTAGGCATTAGGGGCATTAATATTAGTTTATTGTGTGTCTTATACACAATGTTTCAAGAAGATTTTAAGGGTTAAGATGAGTAAGATTCAGTTCTCCTCAGATGCATGAATCTGTGTAACTACATTGCAGCCAATATGTTATGGAAGCTGCAAACACAAGAGCAGTTAAACTGTGAAGTGCTTTTAATAACCCCAGTGTGTGAGGATGCGTGCTTAAGATTAAAGTTTGAATTTATCCACCTGTCCCTAAATAAATTCAGAATAAATTTAAGAGTGTCCTAGGATTCCATACTGCTTCAAGAGGCCCATCTTCTGATTTTAATCTGTTCCTATGAGTTAAAATCAATAAGGGTCCAATGACTTTGGGGGTTGCCATGGTTCCTTGGACTTTGCTGTCTCTTTAGAGGTAGCTGCCCATCAATGTGAATATTATAAAATGCTCTGAGCAACACAGTCCCGTTTGTGGTTTTGGCTTCTTGTCTCAGCTCTGCTTGCTCAGATTCCAGTGAGGCTCCTCCACATTTGGTTTGAATGTAACGCCAAACATCTTCTAATCTTTACTTATTTTGGACTCTTGATTTCCTTTAGGCCAGCACTAAAATGTCACTTGAAAATAAGAAAGTTTGCATAAATCAACTGTCATTGGCAGCATAGTTTCTAAAATACAAAGTGTCTGTTTTCTGATATACTAAAACACATAATCACAAATGTCTTGCTGTGTTTTGAGTTGCATAACAGGTCAATGTTCTGATGAGTCGTAGGGACCTGACACACTGATGTCCTGCATGTCATGACTATACTTTTGGGGTTCTGTATGAAAGTGTTCAAGCCCTTCTCAGAGTTTTGGTTCTACATAATTTTGGTTTGTTCAGGGTGCATTTTCCATTTCTGAAGGACTAGATTAAGATTTCATAATATTTAATATTCCTTATTATGAACATCAGTGTTTTGCCTTCGTTCATTTTCCTAAGGGGACTATTTGAACTGGGACTTTTGTTTCTACCTCTTTGGTTTTCTGCACATTATAAGCTTCAACTATGAGGGCTAGAGTCCCATGCAGTTTATGATGCTTAACCTAATCTGACTTGCCTTTTAAGGATTTATTTCTTTTCCCTTGGCAAAAAACATTTAGTTTACAATGTGACAGACTCTGATACTGTGTAAGCAGTTATAAATTTGAGGTTTCCCTCAATATTTTAAAAGGAACAGAACTAAGGGAAGTAAGTCTAGGTTTGAATAAACTCTCAATGAGTGAGTGAAACAAACATGTTTATCTGAGCAGGACTGGTGTGTCAGACTGCCTTTGCTCCTAGTTGTGCAACACTGCAAGAGGGAAGCCCAGTGGTTGAAAGCACTGCTTGTTATTCAACTGCACAGGCTGAAGTCCAGGACTAAGAACTGTGAGGCTGCCGCTTGCAGTAGGTTATCTGAGACATGGCTAAGGGTGCAATTACATTAATGAGTAGTGTCTATACAAGTTTAAGTTCTTTCCTCTTGAAAAGGGTCCAAGCACAGATAGATTTCACATAAATACAGTGTCAAACACCAGCTCTTTATAATGTTCTTCCAGTCTGTGGCTTAGTTGGAAGCTTGGTTTCCAATTCCTCTTTGATTATTTTCTGTTATGGATTTGTATCTGCTCTTGGCAGCTGACTTCCCTGATGGGAGGCAGGAAGCTGCTGATGGGGAAACACCTTTCTCTCTCTTGGATCATTTTTCATCAAGAAGATGATGTAGTTTCCTAGGATAGGAAACTCTCAAAGGAAGTGACTATGTTAGAAGGATGGGAGGAAATGGAGAGAGTCTAAATGGTCTGACAACAGCACTGCAGCTGCTCCAGCCCTTGCACAAAAAAATAGCCAGAATTAAAGGACTTATTTATATAAATGTGCTTTTTAAAAAATATATTTTGATTTATAGGTAATTGCCTAGCTGAGTTAATTTTAGATCCTTTGTCAGGATGTGAAGTACATTTTATTATTTTTAGTCCAGGGTAAACTAGCAAATTAATAGAATCTGGGCTTCTCACTCTGGCGTGCAGCAGCTCCAGCTTCAGAGAGGGCTGGGGAGAGAAACAGGTGCAAAATGTTTGTTACAATTTTCTCTAGCCATTTTCTCCCTCTCTGACCTCTGCTAGTGGAGCAGCAAGGGAGTCCACAAGGTGTGTAGTAGCAGCCTACTACTGAGATAAACAGCAGCCATAGCCTGCAGGACTCGTCTCTTTGTTTCCCTTAGTGCTGGCCAGAAAGCAATCAGGGTGCTGAGTCAGTACAGGCACAGATACCCAAGAGCGCTGGGAATGGTGTCTCTATGTCATCTCACCTGGTGTGTCCTAATCCTGCCCTAAGAACACGGCTCTCTGCATGCTCCATGCTCCAGTGGTTGTTTCTGGGTGGTACTGAAGCAATGCTTCCCTCTGCTTTGGCCCTGTTTCTGTCTGATAACACAGACTGCTGCCTCCCTGGCATTTATCCATCATGTTGTGTCTGGAATCTGGGTCAGAGAAGACTAGCTTTTTGACATACACTTTATAATCATCACTCTTCATTGTGAGCTGCAAGGTCACACAATTCAGTGGCCTGAGGAGAGACATGGATGCACTGAACCACTGCCAGAGCAGCTGAAAAAGAGCTCCTATTCATTGCAGATTACATGTTTTGACCTAACTCTGACAGAAAAGCATACCTGTCAGCTCCATGGCAGGCTGATTAGGTTAATTAAGTCCTTGTCTATGAGTACAATAATTAGAACTGTCAGTTGTTTAAATGCTGATAGAAGAAAGGCAAGATTCAAGGAGAAGCAGTAGAGTTTGGAAGTACTAACAATCTAGAAGGGAATCCATAACAGGCAGTGATTTAACACTTCCCTTCATGCAATCTCATTTATGAATAATGCTGAGGGGAAGAGAAAATTGTGTTCAGTGAGGGTCTATTTTGTTTTGCACCGAAAGTAATGAGAATTGAGATAATCAATAAGTTTATAAATCAGATTTATAGGCTGCAAGCTTAACTGGAGACTTGGAGTAACCTTGGAAGGCTTCACTCTTATCACAGGGATGGTCTGCAGAACAAGAAGAATAGTGAATATTTTCTCATCCTCCCAGCAAAGGTATGAGGGGCCATCTTGTGTATTCTCGTAGTTTTGGATTTGTCAGTACATGCCAGGGTGATAAGCTATAGTAGTAGCATGGTTAGTAGCACAACTTGGGAAGAAATGGAAGCTGGAAGAAACAAATGCAGGGGATTCATATGCAAGGCTAGAAAATAGGACCCTAGTCATTGCAGAGAAGCCTCTTACAATGTTTGCTTTTTATGCCTCGTATTTTTAGGTATAAATACATTTGCAGGAGACCAGAGAACAAAACCCAGTATGTCTGGAATACACACTTGCTAGGACCAGAATAGGATTTTCTTAGCTGAAAAACCAAGAGAAGATGGTGAAGAAAAAGAGGATCCTCATGGTAAACCCTTCCAGTATGGTGGGTGGAAGTGTGATATTCATTGAATCATGTGGCAACCAAGTGAGAGATAGGAAGAGATCACCTGACATTGTAGGCAGGAAAGAGTGGAATTAGGTAACTTTTAAAATGGTGGAATTAAAAAATTTTCAAGTTTAACATGGTAGATATTAGAGGAGATCTCAAGATATGAGAGGAGGCTTTCTAAGGGTGTGTTGAAATATTGGAAAGTGTTAAGAAGATGATAGGTAAATATTTATTTGCATGAGAGGAGGAAGATATCTTGCCACCTCTTACAGCTCTATCTACTGGTGACTGTGTAGGGGATTATGTTTTAACCATGTTCATGCCAGCAAAGGATCTCCTAGAAAAATAAGGGAAAAGAGGAAAAGAAGGGTGGAACAGAAGGGAAGGAAAAGGATTGGGAGCTGCAAGACAATATTGTGAACTGACATTAAGAGGAGGTTTGGAAATATGAGCAAATCAGTTTATGCAAAGAAACATGCAGTGTGGCCTGATAAAAAGTCTAATGTCTCAAAAACGCAATACAGACACCCCAGAAAAGGCTGTTGTGATGATAGACAGAGAGCAGAAATGAAAAGGTGGAGAGAAAAGTAATGGGGACAGATCACTTTTTGTACAAGGGAGTATAAATAACAGAAGATCAGAGGACAAACAGAATAACCAGAGAACTGGAGACCTGTCCATGGGGTTGTCATTGAATGCCTCAGTTGTGAAAGGACTAAGGTACTGTATTTTGAGGTACAAGAAAGTCTTTCTGGTAACTATACAGCATTAAGACTAGATTTAAATAATTTAATTGTATGTGGTTGTTTTAAAGAGCACATTTGTTCCAAATTTTTCTTCATGCATGCATACAACATGAAAAAATCATGTAAGCCAGACAATAATTAGAAAAAAAACCTCCAGAAAACATGATCAACCACGTATTTGTGGAACTGAACACTTTCTCATCCTACTCACTCAATCAGAGAAATATACTGTTAAAAAGTCTGTATGGATTGATTTGGACATGGTTTGTGGAAGGAGGGGTAACACCCAAATGTGAGGTTCTCAGCCATTTCCTCACATTGCTTAAGAAAATTAATTCACTGTAAAGCCAAGAACATTTCATAAACATGGCAGTGATAAACCCCTAATTTTTAACCGACACTGCATAAATCTTCTGTGCAGTTGGCTCCAGATGCTAGAAGAAGCTCCTGAATTATATCCATCTCAAGAAGAAGTGCCAGAGCCAATCCCTTTTCCACCAGCAGGAACAGTTGATGTGTATCAGCAGCTTTTGCAGTTTAATAAATTTAGTGATTAAAAGGAGTGATTCCTCAGGGTAAGGATTGCTGGTGCTGTTTTATGTTAAGCAGAGGCATCTCTGGCCAGCACAGTAAGTAATGATGCCTGCCCACTGCCAGCTGTTAAATGCCAGTCGTTGAGGAAACCTCACTGCAGGTTTTTTTTTCCCCCTACAGGAAAAAGGTAAGAATTATTTAAACATCACAATAAAATGCTCTGATCTCTGACTGTGGTGACTATCAAGTGCTTCAGCTGAGGATCTAAAGATGAAGATCACTTTCTGGTTCTGGTAACGATGGCATTTTGTTATCCAAGCCCTTCCTTTGCCATGCAGTGCTCATCCCTGGGCCCCACAGCACACAACCACCTCCTCTACTCTAAATAGACTGACAAATGCAGAAACAACAGTGGAGCCTCTGCTTCACAACTAAAGTAATGCAGAAATGAACAGAGACTAAATCTCCAAGTCACAGTAATGCCCTGAAATCAGGTTAGAAAGAGAACATTGCAATTCATCTTCCTCTCAATGCTATTTAGCTTAAGGGAGACAGAAATGTCCGTACTACTGAACCACAAATAGGAGGCATTACAATTTTATTTTAAAATATTTTTTCTTCCTAGAGCTCTCCATTTATAAAACATTGTCACATTTCAGATGCTAAAATTGGACTAGTGGCTACCTCACACAGTATTTTATGAACTGAAAATACTTCAAAAAGAAAAATTTTTACCAGGTTTCAATGCATAGTAAATTACCACAGGATCATGAATCTTCACTCCTCAACAAGCAGACTGGATGTGCATGGTCTCAGCCTACTGCAAGTGTGTGGGGAGTGTTTGTTTCAAGACAGAACAGGGAGAAGACCCCCTGAATTTATTGAGGGGAAAGGAGTTCATCACAGTCAATGAACATGATGCTCTAACTCAGTTTAAAGGCTCAGTTTTTACAGATCACTCAGCAAGAGGGAAAAACCAAGAAATTATATTTCAGATGGAACTATAGGAAATTTTGACTGAACTGAGTTATACCTCTTTTAATTTTACAGCTTCTGAGAACCTGTAAAACCACTTGGTTTTGGCCCTGTATTAGGCTCTGACATTCTTGTTTTGTGACATCTGCATGAAAAAAGCATGGCTTTCTTGAGCAGGGTGGCCTGGAGAGGTAATATGAGCAGGGCTGGTGGAGTGGGTGAAGGCTGAAGCTGGTTGGAGTGGGTACTCAAGGGCAGCCATCCAGCCCCATGCTGGACAGCACAAATGGACAAATGCCTGCAGACCTGCTGCACCCTGTGAGCTTTGGACATGGGTCTTGTGGGTTTTGTATGCTTCTGTGTAGGCTTCTGTGTAGGACTGCTGCTTTAAAAGACCTCTGCAGTTAGAGCGTTCACACAATCCAAAAGTATTCAGGTGCAGAATGCACCCAGAGGGGCTCTGTCTTCCAAATGGTAGTTTCAGGGAGAAGCTTGTGGTATTCTGGAGATACTGAAGACTCAAGCAGAGGACAGGATAGGGTCATTTGATGCCTTCCTGCTCTGGACTTACAATTTACAACAAGGCAATTGCTGAAGACAACAATGCATAATGAGCAGTATTTATAAGAGAATTACATTTATACGAGCTAAGATTATATTGCTTTTGAAAGACAATGCAGAGCAAATCTTATGCTGAGGAGGTAAAGGCAAATAGAACTGCCTTAGGGGATTTTGGGCATATGTATTTCATAGTCTGATGAGGACATCTACATTTATCTAGTGTAAAACACACAAGATGCCAATGACATGAATAAAAGAGTGAGGGTTAACTGGAGGTAGACTTGTAAAAAATAAATAACAGGAGGCAGAGGAAGCAAGCTGTAAAACCTCAGATAATAATGACTGGCTTTAGCTGCAAGATGGATATCAAGACCAAGGACTTTAACCCTCCTAAATAGAGATTGTTTGTACGTGCAGTTGTATTTCAGGCATGATTCTATTTATAAATAACAAAAAGGTCTTCATGCAACCTGCCAATTTATGCAGATGGACAAAGACAGCTTTGGAGGCCTAATAAAGGCTTTTTTGTTTTACAATGCTACATCTGTTTTAGATAATGTAGGAATGCTCTTTAATAAGATCCTTCATATATGCTTCCCTTTTAGTATCTCTCTGTAATCAGTTCAGATGCTCGTATTAGCAAAATTAAACTGTACAAATGGTACAATGACAAGAGTCTGATCTGAGCAAGGACATAAAGCAGTAAACCAGATGCCATCTATAGAAATGCCCTGGTCAACAAACTAATAAAATTTTCTTTTTTTCCCCTTTGATAAAGACTACGTTTTATTAAGGAAGCCCCTTCTAACAGCTGTGTTAATACAGTTAGATGATGTTTCTGAGAAACTAATCAGAGAAACGTCTGGAAATAGATTAGGTCTTCTCTTTGATTTAGAAACAGAGTGAAATTTTTAATAAGACCATTTAAAAATAGATTCAGCCTCTGACTTGCCATTCTGAATAACTCACAACTCAGTTTTTGACTAAAATCTGACAGCTTGGCTAGAGTTTTGACAAGATTGCAAGTTCAACAGTGTCCTTTCATGTTTGGTGTCACAGTCATTCATAACAGCATTCAAGATTTAATCTGATTTTATCATTTGGAAAAACACAGAATAGTAAAATTTAGAATGAATCTCAACAGATATAAGCCCGTGATAACCTCTTTTATAACAATTCACTCAAGAGCATGTGCCCATTTAAAATTTCACTGCATCCTAAATCCAGTAAAGTTTTTACCTTCAGAACTATTTTAAGTGCTGCAGTTTAAAGAGCATTAATAAATATACTTAATTTTGCCTGTAATATGTGCAGAGTCCCTGCCTCCCCAGACCGTTTCTTGAAGAGAAAAATAGGTAATGGCAGACATTGCTTGTGAACATCAGAAGAAGGTTAGAAGTCAATGTCTGTCTTGCTGTTCCAGACATTGCTGAAGTTTGGTGCCAAAACAGTTTTCCCATTGTGCTAATTCCTTACTAGCAGCATTGCACTCCCAACAGCAGTTCTCTGCTCTCTGCTTGACAGAGGCCTTTTGTTAGCACGGATTGCTGGAGGAAGTTGCTCAGGTCCACTGAGATCCACCACCCAGCCAGATGCCAGCCTGCCCAGAGAGCAGAGTGGGGGAGGAACAGTGGTACATGGCTCCCCTGAGGGGACCCTGGAGACCAGCGCGGCCGCTGGCTGGAGAAGCGTATTCCCGGGGGCTGGCGGAGCATTCCCAGCGCAGTGTGCCGTCCCAGCAGCCGCTGCAGCAGCACCGGCTCCTCCCAGGTGGCCGGGCCATGGGGCGCCTGTGGGTGGGCTGAAGGGAGCCCTGCCCCAGTGCCAGGGTTTGGGCGGAAGCGCTGCCATGCACACAGCCCAGCTTGGCCCCGGCCTTGGCGGCGCGGTTGGCGTGCGGTGACAGTGCAGCCTCTGCTTGTCAGTGGCTCTTTCAGCCGCTGTGCATTTGGAAAGCCAGCGTGCTTCTGAGGGAGTGGCTTTAGCTGGGGGAACTTGGGTGTCCTGTCAGAGGGAATTCCCTGATCTCCACAGTCATCTGCAGGCCCTGAGTTGGCAATGCCTGAGATCACCTTAGAACACCTGAGTCATCCTCATGTGGGACTCATGCAGAAGAAGCAAGGCAGGAACCACATGTGCTTGTGTAGTGGTGTATGAATTTACTGTTCGGTTTAAAGTTTTATATTGTGATCTGTTTCTGCGAATGGAATGTTCTGTTCTCTCCCCCTGTTCCTGTCTCTTGGTT